>PVKZ01001516.1:0-159293 GCA_004027375.1 Macroglossus sobrinus | reverse complement strand
ATCAGATTGTCCCAGTAAATGCAAAAAAAAGAAAAATTTCAACACCCATTTCTGATCATGCTCAGCAATCTAGGAATCGAAGAGAACTTTTCCAGCCTATTAAAGGCATCTGTCATAAACCTGCAGCTACGATGACATGTAATTGTGAAACCTTAAACTCTGTCTTTAAGATTGGGCAGCAGCCACTCTTTTTGATTTCGCAGTCATAGTCCTGGCCATTGCAATGAGGGTAAATAAATAAACAAGAAATTGAAAAAAGCATAAAGATCTGAAAAGAAGTGAAACTGTTACTATATGCCGGTGACAATTATGTATGTAGAAAACACCATGGAAAATTATAAGACCAATTTTGTGCAAACTCTTTGAGAAGGTAGAGAAGAGGGAGCAGCAGCTCCTTGATAAAATACATTTATCAAGATTTCAGGATTCAAGGTCAACCTATAGAAATCAATTATATTCTTATACTCTAGCCATGAGCAATTAGAAAATGTGATTTTAAAAATGCCACTTACAGTAGCATCGAAAAACAATTACCCAAGAATCTAAGTAATGCTGTAGCAGTCTTCTACTCTAGAAAGTACAAAACCTTGCTGAGAGATATTAAAACAATAATTAAGTAGGAACGTATAACTAAGTTCATGGGTGGGAAGACTCAGTAGTGTTAGGCTTTCTATTCTCAATAAATCGATCTGGGAATACAACCCAACTGGCTATCAACAACCCTGTCCATCAACAGGATAATGAATAAAAAATGTATGTTCATACACTGGGATGTGAATCAAATACTGATGCATACAGAATGGCTGAATCTTGGTGAAACTTTATTTTATGCAAAAATAGCCAGACACAAAGAGTAGTACATGCTGTATTATTCCATTTGTACACAGTTCAAGAACAGGCACAACTAATCTGTAGTGGCAGATGTCAGAAAGTGGTTGCTTAAAGGATGGGGAGAGGATTTTGATTGGAAGGGTAGATGAGGCAGCTTTCTAGAGTGAGAGGGATATTCTGTAACAGGTTATGAGTGGTAGGTATAGCAGTGTCTTTAATTGTCAAAACTCGTCAAACTGAACATTTAAAATCTATATATTCTATTGTGACATAATTATACTTTATTAAGTGTGTTTGGATTGAAAATTGCAAACATCTCATTAAATTACTGAACCATTTTTAATGTTACACTTTCTCATACTCAGTTAAGAATTCAAATTCTTCATTCGGGCTCATGGTTTTTATACCATTTTGTCTTCATAGGTTTTGCGTGGCCATAAAGAAAGAGAATTATCCAGATTACATGCCCTCAAACATATTTTCTGACAGTGCAAAACAGATTTTCAGACAGCCTGGGCACATCATCTATCTCCTGCCAACCGTGGTGCTCTGCAACCTGCTGCCTTGTGAACTCGATTTCTATGTTAAGGGCATGCCGATTAATGGGACCCTGAAACCTGGCAAAGAGGTAGCGCTGCACACAGCCGACACGTCCCAGAACATCGAACTGGGTGAGAATCCAGTCAGATAACCATTGTAATAATTCTGTGAAATGTCGCTGAGTATTTTGTGATTATTCGTTAATGTCACTGAGTATTTTGTGATTCTTGCATACAATATCTTAGTAAGCCAGTTCAAAGAATTTATGCAGTTTAAAAAAACACAAAACTTCTATAAATTAGAAAATTACCAAAATGAATAATTGAACAAATCCAAAAGATTTACAGAGGGAGCGCTCATCAGAGCCTTTTTTCTAATGTTGCTCACTTGATAAATGACTGTAAGAAGTCATTTCATCTTTTCAAACCATACTTTCTCCTAGCTATGAAATGAGGGAAATCACGTCTCTCCTCTTTTCAGGAAACGAAAAAGCATTTGCCAAGCACACACTGTACTCCAGGCATATGTCAAGTGCTTCACGCACACATTGCATGTAATTCTTAAGCAGTAGTTATCCCATTTAACTGATGAAAAAGTTGAGGTTTGGAATGTTTAATGCATCAAGCAATTTTTAGTTGTGGGGATGAATGAAGTTGAGGTAGAGAATCATCATATGTAGCACTTAATAGCAAAGAGGCACTTCTAGAGTTTGGGCAGGAAGTATGTTTCTTTAAGGCTGTTGTAGGCGTGTTAAAATAATCACTTAGATATTTATCTTTTTACAATTTTGTATATAATCTTCACAACAGTGCAAGTTTCAAGCAGAGAGACAGCTGTTATACCCATTTTACAGATAGGAACCTGAAACTCATTGAACATAAGCATTGTATCCCACAGTGATAAGCTTACATATCAGTGAATATATGAACCCTTCAGCATAATTTAGAAAAGAAAAATAGTGCAGTGCTAGTTCTTCATTCTAAAGAAAATAGGTCTGTGCTCTGATAGTTATTCCTCTAACATATATTCCTTGAGCCCCTGCATGGACTGGAAGCATCCTCCCACCCACCCACCCCACTGCATGCACACCCAGCACTCCTTATCTTCAGTCTGCTTTACATAGATTATCACTTTTAATGCCAATCCTGTGACATCGATGCCATTATTATCCCCATTTGGCAGATGAGACGCAGCGAGGTTGAATAGCTTACCCCGCGTCCTGCCGCTAGCCGGGCAGTTTGGCTGCAGGAGCCTTGACTCACCGTGGACTTACCCTTACTGGGTTTTAGGCACCTAGCCCAAGGCCTGATACACAGTAGGCTCGCAATAGTCAGAGCTGTCATTGATAGCTTTTTGGTATTTTCATTTTTCTGATTATGCAGTTCAGACTCCTGAGTGCGACATCCAGGCCGTCTGGTTTGCTTCATATGTATTCTCATCCCCCACTAAAGAAAAATGGGCATTCTGATGAGTTTTTGCCAGTTAGAGACTTAGGTATTGATTTTTCCAAAAGGAATTCAGTTTCGTTTGTGAGCATTTTGATAGACAAGTCAGAATCCAGAGAGACAGTAGCTTGTATCTCCTTTAGGGGTATCACTGGAGAATTTTCCGATCTGTAAAGAATTGCTCATTCCACCTGGAACCCAGAACTACATGGTGAGAATGCGACTCTATGACATCAACCGGCGGCAGTTGAACCTCACCATCCGGATTGTGTGTCGAGCAGAAGGATCCTTAAAAATTTTCATTTCTGCTCCGTATTGGTTGATTAACAAAACAGGTATGTACTGAGGCTGCTCAAGTAGGCCTTTGGCCTGGGTCATGGGAACTCAGATTTATTTGCTCAGCTAACTAAATGGAGCCAACGCAAATAGACTGCTTCCACAGTCTGAGCTGCTGGAACCTTTCTGCTGCCATAATAAGTGCTCAGTCACAGTCCAGATTGTTCTTTTAGACAAAGAATGAACTGAGCCCACTAAATAAATTCAGTTTCACTCTTTTCCTTCTTGATGATTGTTTTTTCTTTTACCATTTGCATCCGTCTTGTATAGACTGGGTGGGATTGACGTGAACTTTCTCTCTCCTTCCTAAGGGTTGCCACTGATCTTCAGACAGGACAATACCAAGGCAGATGCGGCAGGCCAGTTCGAGGAACATGAGCTGGCCCGGAGCCTGAGCCCTCTCTTATTCTGCTATGCAGACAAAGAGCAGCCAAACCTGTGAGTATAGTTTGTTCTGGGGAGGGAAGAAGTTAGCAAAGGCTACAGCATATCCGTGTAAGTAGGAATATACTGTAGATAACAGCCCTGACTTGGCAGGGAGGGGGACCGTGACTCACAGGGTTCTTTCAGATCAAGTTTCTGTTACTTGATAGTGAAAATAAACCATTTGGTTGGTTTATAATGAAAGCTAGTTTTATTTTACATGTATTGAAATAGTTCTATTCATAACTCGGCCGATGAAGAGAAACCCACATGTTCCCTTCTCTGCACAGTTTTCTTCCCCTGCAAGCTCTCAGCACAGGCAGTGGGGCTGGCATTAGGGAGGGGGCATGGCTGCTGCGCTGGTAAAGCCTCTGCCCCATTCATCCAACCCAGGTCATTCTGCGTAAGGTTTTGAAATCCATCTTTTGCCCTCGAGTTAGAATGTCCCACTTCAAAATATCAAAGCACTCATTGCATGCTTAAAGGCAGAGAAAAGCAGAAATTGTGAGGATTAGATGACACGTTTCTTTAACGTATGGTATGAGCATAAATTCACTTTTGTTTTTGGTTTTGACATTCTGCTTTTTATAGGAGTCTTCTAATTTATAGCCTTAATCCAAAGATAAATGGGCAAATCTGACTGATACTGCTAAAATGCCACACCCTGTTATCTGCAGAAGTATGCCTCCAGCTTATGAGGAAGGCTTGGGAGTACTGTGTGCCAGTGGGTGCAGATGCGTCTGTCAGGGGGTGCTGGAGTCAGGAGAGGGTTGACTGGGGCGCTGGACCCAGTGGATATACAGACGCTTGCTATGGTCAGCAAGGCCAGTCTCACTCTTCCCGAAAGGCCCTTGATAGTCATAATGGTTTGTTCTCTCCAGGGAATTCCCAGTTCCAAGAGCACTTCCACACAGACCATCTCATTTGATTCTCCCCACATCCTGGTGGGTTAGACAGGGCAGGAAATAGTGTTTTATCTTAAGAAGAGAAATGGAGGCTCAGAGAGAGTTACCTGCCCAAGTTTATATTGCTTATTAGTGGTGGAACCAGAACACACATTCGGGAATTATGGTTGCAGGATGCGTGACAAGACAGTGGCCAGCTAAACAGCGCTTGACCATTGCATTACTTCCAGGCCCTAGAGGGGACGTGCCATCGTAGCTGCATCTTCTGCACGTACTTTCCTCAGGTGCTCAGAATTGTGCCCACACTTTTCTGTGTTCAAGGGATTTCACGAACTCTTGAAACACCTTGAAGTTTGCCTTGAATCCTTGTTTTTCAGAGGAATAATAGGTATCACTGCCTTTTCTGCGTGCTTTGTGCTCAGAGAATCAAAATGTTTTCTTCTAAAGTGTCAGTCAAAGATTCAGTGGTCTGTTTTACACCTCGTACTGTGGCTGCCTCTGAGGTAGAGTTTTGGCCACCGAGTAATCACCTTGCTGTGTTTGGGTGTCACATGAGGTGAGGAAGAGTCATGTTAGAGTTCCTATTTGCATGATAACTACAGCAGTGTTTTCTGATTGAAACAGGTAGATAAGACTTTCTTACAGATGAGTGTGTAAACCTGTGCTTTTCTGCCCCGCAGCTGCACGATGAGAATCGGAAGGGGGATTCATCCGGAAGGGCTCCCAGGCTGGTGTCAGGGCTTCTCATTGGATGGTGGCAGTGGTGTGCGGGCTTTGAAAGTCATCCAGCAAGGACACCGCCCAGGGCTGATCTACAACATAGGTGGGTTATATGTGTGGCGGCGGGAGAATCAGAACCACTGGCCGATGACCTTGGGCCTGGACGATTAAGCTGGCCACACATTTTGGCCTGGCTCCAAGTGCTGATGTTCTCATTCAGCGTTGGGTCAGGTGTCTTTGAATGCTGGATGAGTGTCAACACAGACCTGTTCTCCTGGGGCGCGGAGGGGCTACGTAAACACTTGCCCTGTTGAGGTCTGGGGCTCTTTTTAATTTCAAGCTCACCGTGTCAGGAAAGTATCAGTTTGACTTAAATCTTTGTTTTTCATGGGAATAATAGGAACACTTAGAATGCTTTTTATCCTCCAAGCATTTCCCACACATTCATTAAAATTTGCAAACCCTAAGAGAGTAGGGAGCATTGTTCTCCTTGAAATTGAAGCAGAGAGGCTAAGTGACTTGCCCGGATGCAAAGGGGAAGTCTGGGTCAGAAATGGGATTATGACTGAAGTGTATACATTTGAAGCAGAAAATACGCTAAGGCACACTTGGCGGTTGTAGTCCCTGAGAGCCCGCTCAGCTGGTTTAGCTTCGGAGGTGGAGGGTGGAGAGGGCAGTGCTGCTCCTTTGTGCCTCACAGCCACCTGGACCTCTCAACAGACTTTCTGAAGGGTGAAGGTAAATTTGATTCAAATATGCCTCCGGTTTCCAACGTCAGCTCGCTTGCTTCCTTTACTGTGTAATTTCCAGGCATCTCAGAGCACCAGATAGTGTCGGATGCTGGAAAACCGTCCAGAGCCGTGCTGTCCGTTGAGCGCTGCGATGATGGAGATGTCCTGTTTTGCGCCGTCCCGCACAGCAGCACTGGCCACGTGGGGCTGCTGCACACCGTGCCGAGAAATGTGACCGAGGACTTGAAGTTTTCATTTTGTTTAATTTTAATGAATTCAAATAGCCACATGTGACTAGAGGCTGCTGTATGGGACGGTGCAGGTTCAGTCATGTTGTAGGAGGGAGAGCCGAGGTGCTGTCACTTAGCCCGAATCTTCTGCGGAGTCGGGGACACGTTTAAGTGTTTGAGGTTTTATTAGTAATAGAGTGTCTTCCAAGTATAGTTTGCTTTCCGCATTTTTTAAACATGAATTTGTATGCATTCTCTGCTGACGGCGGGCTGTCTCTTTAAAGTCGACATGAAGATTTTTAATGGAAGAAATAAACTGTATTTGACCCTCCAGCTGAGGATCATTTCTGTCACTTTTCCTCACATTTGTTTGCTCCACCTCTTGCGTAGGCAAAGGCTGCTTCATGCTGCGTTTGGCTCTCTGCTTGGGTGTCTTGTCCTTGATACACCTTCCAAAGCAAGCGATCACAGGTTGGCTGGAAGCTAAAGTTGAGACAAATTTGGGGAAAAATAGAGTTCTGTCTTCTAAGGCAGCTGGTACTGAGGAACCCCAGAATTCTCGCAAGGAGGCAAATCGAGCTGTTTAACCATGCATATGCAGTGAACACACACATCAACTGCATTCGTTGAAACTTATTACATATGTTTTTAGGGACTAGACTGTGATTTGAATTTTGTTGTTATACCAGAGAAAGGAATAGATGGGGTGGGCTAAGCTAAGACTTTGTAATTTTTAAGGATCACGAGATCTTGGCATGTAATATCAAGGGAATTTGTGGAATCTCTTAACTTGAATATTTTTGTAGAATTGGATAGATAACTAGCTCCCTATCTGGAAAGTTTAAAGCACAGTCCCAAGCTAGAAAGCCAGGGAGGACCTTGCCAGTTGGTCTCACATGGACCTCCAAAAAGAAAGATTTTGTACATTTTTACCTTATCAGCTATTCATTTACTGAGAGTTTGCCAGAGCAATCTAAGATGAAAAGGGAAACAAAAAGCCTGCTTTTTTCCAAAAATTGAGTCTTGGTACTGTACACTCTTTTTATAATATCAAATTAAACACATCTTTTGCGGGCAGACTTTGTATTAGTTGAGATCGGCTGGCTGTGATAATGTCAGTTTCTGATAATGCTTTTCTGTATGTCACAGAAAGAAGAGTGATAGGGAATCTCTCTATTCCAGTGTTCCTTAGCATTTCTTAGATTATATTTTAGAGATTTTTGTTTTTGAGATTTTGCTCATTCTTTCAGGTATTTTGAAGACTTATCTTAAAGGAACACCAGATTTCTCAAGCAAGTACAGTGAATTAGGGAGTTAACAGATTGGAATATTTATAACTGGGATTATGTTGGGACACCCAGGACACCTAGTTGTCATATCCTAAGGTCTCTTTTCTTTTTACGGTTCTCGTGATACCTGTTGACTGCTGAGTGGAGTTCTGAGTGCATGTCCCCTCACGATGGAAACAAGGGCTCCCGAGGCAGGCTGCCTGAGTGTGGACCTCAGCTGTGCTGCCTGCTGGCTTGGTGACCTAGGGCATGTTACCTCGTGCTCCGTGCCTTAGTTTCCTCACCTGTATGATGGAAAGAATGACACTCCTAACCCAGAAGGTTGCTATGAGAATGTGGTGCCTTTGGTAGAGGGTGTAGCATGTGTTAAGAATTCAATAAATATTATTGTTCTTATATTATTTCTATTATAAATATTTTTATCATTGTATAAACAGAGCTCAGCCCAGCGCCTTGAATGTAGTTGCTCTATTTATTGTCTGAATGAACAAATAATTCATCCCACAAAGATTCACATTTAAAAAAATTATTATCAGAGTTTGTAATGTAATTCAGGGCTGTTTTCTTCCTTCCTTCTTTCCTTCCTTCCTTCCTTCCTGCCTGCCTGCCTGCCTGCCTGCCTGCCTTCCTTCCTTCCTTCCTTCCTTCCTTCCTTCCTTCCTTCCTTCCTTCCTTCCGGACCTGGTGTTTTATGATTTCCTTCTGATTATGACTTTCTTTCCTTGTTATGTGTTTTGTTTGCTGTTTGTCAAAGTACATCATAGGTGCTGAAAACATTTATTTTATAAAAGAATAAATTCTATAATATTTAGCATTAAGTTTCAGCTGGATTCTTGGGCAGTGAGCTAGAAGAAAATAGTGGAGAAGAGTCATTTGAATTCAGGGTAGTGCAGACTGCAGTTAAGTAATCTGAAATTTCTGCTGTGTCCTGGAAAGTGGGCAGGTTCTCTAAGGGGACATTTCATGTCCCAGCTGTAAGCAGAAATGTATTGCATAAACTGTCTTGGTAGTCAACTTCATAAACGGAAACTGAAGGGCTCTATGACTGAACACACCTGGGTTTTTCAGTCACTGTGATAATGGTGCACAGTTTATGAAGATGCTAGGGATTATGGGGATATTGATATTGCTATTGAGACTTTTTAAGGCCTAAATGGGATAAAAAATAATGCTTTGAGTGTGATTGCTGTTTTCATTCCATTCTTGGGAGGCTTGGCAGCCTCTCTGGGTGATAGAATTGTTTTCTGAGAGAAACTAAGTGATTGTGAAGGCTATTTATTTTTGTCAGACCACGAATTTTTTTCTTTAATTCATGGCAGTGGTTCTTGTTATTTGTAGGTATTGATGTCAAGAAAGGCCGAGGTCGATACATTGACACCTGTATGGTCATCTTTGCCCCCCGTTACCTGTTAGATAATAAATCATCTCACAAGCTTGCATTTGCACAGAGGGAATTTGCCAGGGGACAGGTAAGCAGTTCGCCTTTGAAGTATTACTAGTGTTTAATAGCACAAGGGGTTTTGATGTCATGGCTTATCTCCCCATCCACACTGTCGGTTTTGTGATGTGAGTAACCCTTTGGTGCTTAAATAGCAAGGTTCAGAGTAGGTACTTAATAAGCGTTTACTGTTGACGTGACTTGCTGACTCAGGCCAGGGACCCTGTGTGTTTTAGGGAAACGCCAACCCCGAAGGTTACATTTCCACCCTCCCTGGCTCCAGCGTGGTATTCCATTGGCCTCGGAACGACTACGACCAGCTCCTGTGTGTCCGACTGATGGATGTCCCCAACTGCATTTGGTCTGGAGGCTTTGAGGTCAATAAGAATAATTCCTTCCACATCAACATGAGGTACGTTCAGAGACCATATTTAGACAAAAAGTAGATCAGCTTACAGTAAATAGTAAGCTGTAAATATCATATAAATTTCTAATATTTATACAGTAATAAATAGTGATATTACTTTTTATGAAATGGGCACATGTGTTTCTGGATCTGTCAAAGGTCTTAAGACTTGCAAAGACCAGGTAATTGTGAGTGAACAATTCGATGGAGTGAGTTAAAGGGGATGTCAACAGTTTGGAGCTTGGTTGACGGCCGTGGTCTGAGATCACGAGCTGGAGGGGTGGCACTGAGCTCACAATTGCCTGCACATCTGAAAATGGTGTCAGCGTGTGGATGACTGATTAGAAACGTTTTTTTCTGTTCTTACACACACTACAAACTCTTCTTTCATGTAATGCTGTTTCAGTAAAATCATCTGGCCTTCTTTGCCAAACTCAGTGACCTGCTGGTCCTTGTTAAGAAAAATCAACCAAATTTAACCTCAACTAGCACAGGACAATTCTTTCGCTTTAATCAAATGCTTTTTTTTTTAAGTATTAAAAATTTTTTTTTAGCTGTAAAAATACACATACCATGTGAGAAAGATAACACAGAGACCCAGAGGTTATTTTGTAGACCTCAGGTACGTACCAGAAAATTTACCTTCTTCACCACTAGTGTTAAGTACATTAAGATTTTTATGCAACCGATCTCCAGACTCTTTTTCTCTTGTAAAACAGAAACTCCACACTGATTAAACAATACCGCCTCATTTTCCCCTTCTCCAGCCCCTGGTCTGCTTTCTCTATGAATTTGTGTACTCCAGGTACCTCAGATAAGTGGGATCATACAGTATTTGTCTTCTTGTGACTAGCTTATTTCACTTAGCATAATGTCCTCAAGGTTTATCCATGTTGTCACAATTGTCAGGATTTCCTTTTTAAGGCTGAATAATATTCCATTGTGTGTCTGTGGCTCGTTTTGTTTATCCACTCATCTGTCAGTGAGCACGTGGGTTGCTTTACCTGCTGGCCATTGTAAACAGTGCTGTGCTGGACGTGGATGTACACATCTCCCTTTGAGTCCCCACTTTCAGTTCTCTGGGGCCTGTGCTCGGAAGTGGAATTGTTGGATCATATGGTCATTTCAGTTTCATTTCTTTGAGGAATTGCCTTACAGTTTTCCACGGCAGCGGCACTATTCTACATTTCTACCAACAACTGTGCACAAAGGTTTCATTTTCTCCACATCTTTACCAAAATTTGTTATTTTCCGCTTTTTTTGATACTGGTCCTCCTAATGGGTGTGAGGCGATATTACATTGTACTTTTGATTTCCATTTCTCTAATGATTAGTGACGTTGAGCATCTTTTCTTGTGTTTTTTGACCATTTGCATATCCTTTTTGGAGAGAGATCTATTCATGTCCTTTGCTCAATTTTCAATTGTGTTTTGTTGTTGTTGTTGAGTTGCAGAAGTTCTTTATATATTCTGGATAACAACCCCTTATGAGATACACGATTTGCATATTTTCTCCCATTCTGTACATTGCCTTTTCACTACATTGATTGTCTTTTCTGATGTATAGAAGTTTTTAATTTTAATGTAGTCCAACTTACGTATTTTGGCGTCATATCTAAGAAATCATTGCCAAGTTCAGTGTCATCAAGCTTTCCAAACCCTGTATTTTCTTCTGAGAGTTTTATAACTTTAGCTCTTACATTTAGGTCTTTGATACATTTTGAGTTAATGTCTATACATGGTGTTAGGTGAGGGTCCAGCTCTATTCTTTTGTTGTAGATATTTAGTTTTCCCTGCACCATTTCAAAAAACTCTCCTTTCCTTCAGGAATGGTCTTGATGCTCTTGTGAAAAGTTACTTGTCCCTACAGGCAAAGCTTTATTTTTGAACTTTATTTCATTCTTCCATCCACATGTGTCTTTACGCCAGTATCATACTGTTTTGATTATTGTCACTTTGAAGTAAGTTTTGAAATCAAAGAGTGAGACCTGCCACTTTTTTTTAAAGATTATTTTGGCTATTTGAGTACTTTGAGGTTCCATCTGAATTTTAGGATGAATTTTGCTATTTCTGACTGTAGGGGGAATCCTTGGGATTTTGATAGAGATTGTGTTAAATCTGCAAACATTTTAGGTGCATTGACGTCTCAGCAATATTGAGTTCTCCAGTCCATGACCTTGGGATGCCTTTCTGTTTATTTCTTTAATTTCTTTCTTTAAGTGCTTTTGAAGCTAAGGACACTGAAACCAGTGCTATTTCAACACAGTTAGAAGAAGAATGTAATCTTTTATACTTATGGTTAGTTCTCCATTGAGAACACTATTGTAAGAAAACAGAAAAATGACTAACTTCATAATGATCCAAAACAGAATATTTGACTTTTTAAAAAAGCATTATCTGAGGGTTTTTTTTCTTTATTTCAGTGGTGAGCCCTTCTTAATTATCCTTCGCTCTGGCCCTTATTAGAGTTAATTGCATCTGGTATAGTGATTTCAAGGTATAGTGGTCCCTAAGAGTATTTGGGGTCTAGGGCAGGAAGTGGCATTTTCCCAGAACTCTTGTTTGTAAGTATCATGTGTTTCCCACAGATTTCATTGGGGGCTTGGGAGCAGGAAGGTGAGGCGTTCTGTAGCCGAGACCACCACTGGTTTATATGCTGCCTGGGTGGAGGCTGCCCAGACCTGTCATGTGAGAAGGGGAAAGAGGGATGGAAGGAGGGGAGGGAGGGAGAGAAGTAAGGAAAAGGTGTTAAGGTGTGGAGTGGAGAAAGAGGATCACCGTATGTTTGTTAACCCTTTGGAGACAGTGTTAGTGTGCAGTCCTCAAGCACTGAGCACAGACCGATGCCCTCTGTTTCTTCTGCTTTCCCCACCGTTTCGTTCTGGAACAGCTTAGACCTCACGAGTAGTGCAGTGAGCATTCCTCCTCCTTGTCCCTAGATTTACTGCATCTCAGCATTTTGCTGTGATCTTATTCTTTAACCACACATACTTTTTTCTGAACCATTCAAAAGTAAATAGAAGTCATCATGATACTTCAGCTATAAAAACCTCACTCATCACCTAAAGGCAAGGGCATTGTTTTCTAAATAAACATGTTATCATTGCACACTGAAGAAATTTAATATTCATGTTTTCTAATCAATAGTCCTTTAAAATGTCCTTCAGAGCAACCCCTCCCCTAATCGAGGATTCCTTGGAGGATCGTGCATCTTATGTGGCTGATATCCTCATCTGCTCTCATCTAGATTAGGCCGCTGTTCCTTTTTTGTATTTATTGATGTCGACATTTTTAAAGAGTACAAGCTAGTTTCTTGTAGGCTGTCCTATTTCCTCGATTTTTCAGATAGTTTCCCATATATAGATTGGGGTCAAACATTTTTGGTAAGAATACTACCTGTATGGCATGTGTTTCCCATTGCGTCACATCAAGGGGCCCGTGACATGTGTTGGTCCCGTTATTGATGCTGCTAAATTTGATCATCACTCATTTAGGGCGGTGTCCACCAGGTCTCTCTTGTAAAATTGCCTTTTCTTCTTTGTAAGCAAAAGAATCTATTGAGGGGATAATTTGAGACTGTGTGTATATTCTGTTTCCCAAAAACTTTTCAATGGTTTAATGGTTCTTACCTGAATCAGTTATTACATTGCTGGTTACAAAATAGTAATTTTCTAATTCTCTCATGTTTTCTCTGTTCAATGACTGATATTCTTCTGTAAAGGAGAGCTTTCTGTTCTCTAGTGACATATCTATATTTACACACTCACACACACACAAATTACGATTACATGCTGGTCCTTCCATTCCACAGGGCCCTTCCTCACCTTCCCTTGTCCTACAGTGGGAACCCTGGTTACCAGGAGCATCCATATGTTCGTTTGAACCACACGTAGTTGCGCTTTTTCTAGGTCACAAGCTGTCGAACCTCAACAACTTTGTGCAGCAAAACCAATTTTTATTCATTTGCTGCTCTGACGCTGTTACCCCAAACAGAACCACTAAGTAAAATTTATAGATCTTTTATGGTTACAGCATGCACTTCGAAAGTTGCTTGGGTGAATTTTTTTTTTTTTTAATGCTTACAGCACCTGGTCTTCCTAGGTTGTGTTCCATCCAAGTCCTAACCAGGCCTGACTCTGCTTAGCTTCCGAGATCAGACGGGATCGCATGTGTTCAGGGTGGCATGGCCGTAGACTGAATCCTTTTTGACTTGGTGATTATACTGTTGATTCCTACTTTTTCAAGGTGCTAGGAGAACACACAGCGATATCGATTGCGGTCCAGGCAGCATCATGATTGTGAGGAGTACAACAGAAAAGTGCACTGTGGCTCGTGTTCTCCATTTCATGCCGCCTCTTGTTTCTTTCTCTGTAGGGATTCCCTGGGGAAATGCTTCTTCCTGCGCGTGGAAATCACTCTCCGGGGAGCCACCTACAGAGTCTCCTTTAGCGACACCGACCAGTTACCCCCTCCTTTTCGAATCGACAACTTTTCTAAGGTATCATGGGGAGTCAAGAGCCACTTTGGCCATTTCATATGTGGGAGAGTGGGGTCTGTACTCCCTAAGACCAAGATGAAGCACATTTTAAACTCGCGTTTGAAAGCACCATATGGAGACCTCTGAGGCTCATGGCCTTAGATGTCCTCACCTGAGGACATGGTTTCCGCTGGTGGTTTTGATTGAGAGCAGCCTCGTCTAGAAGTGACCGTCAGCCCCCAATGCTTACTTTCACTAGATTGGCCGGTTGATGTGGTGCCCTTCGTGGACATTCCACAGAGAGTAAATAGAACCGATGGTCCAATGACAGTGGGACTGGGCAGTTCTGCTATTGCTTCATTACAGTGAGCGTTTTTATGAATCTTGCAAGTAAAGCAAAAATGGAAGTCATTAGATTCTATTTGCAATTATACCTTTGGAATAACATCTGATAACATGTTACTTTGCAGAGCTAAATTCTCAAATTTGTATTCCTCCTGTGTTCGGAGTGTATCATGGGGTGAAGGTAGAAAAGATGCCATTGAAAGGGTAGCATTGCTTCCCCTTGCTTTTGGGGTGGCACAGCTGCTTAAAGCTCCTTACCCAGCAGGCCACAGCCTGCGCCTGTTCATTGGCGGACTTTTTCCCATTAGGAAGACGATTGAGAAAGCATTTCAGGAGGCGAGATGATGAACCTCACTGTGGTTATAGCCCGTGTAGGATCTGGAACTGGGACCCAGGGAGCGCTGAATCAGCTCCCGGGAACAGCGATCTGAGTGAAGTCGTCTTTGTCCTCTGCCACTCCCATAGGTCCCAGTGGTCTTTACTCAGCACGGCGTAGCGGAACCCCGGCTCCGCACTGAAGTGAAGCCCATGACGTCACTGGATTACGCCTGGGACGAGCCCACCCTGCCGCCTTTCATCACTCTGACTGTTAAAGGGGCAGGTTCCTCCGAGGTCAACTGCAACATGAATGATTTTCAGGATAACCGACAGCTTTATTATGAAAATTTCATTTACATTGCTGCTACGTATACATTCTCTGGGTAATTCTGTGTTAAATTACTGTTCTCGTAAAGCAGAAGGCTCTGCTTATTAGCTGGTCTTAAACTCTAAGCAGTTCTCAGGAGGCTGAAGGATAAAGGAAAATTCTTTCCATTCTTTATCAAATCCTAGGCTCAGGGTCTGTCTCGAGAGGTCTTTAGTCTAAACCCTTGTCTTTTGGGTGGATTAACATTTATCCGAAGAGGCAAGAGTCTTTTTTTTTAAAGATCTCCCCAATAATCTATGCTAGTGTTTAACAACCGCTCCCATAAGGTGCTGCTCTTATATCTTAAATTCCTCTTCCTGTAAGGTTATTTATTTTTTAATGTATTTTTTTAAATTTCTGGCTGCTATTTAAGTTTGTTTTCATCTCTTTCCTCATTTGAGACTGACCAATCTTCATCATAATGTTTCAAGTCCTCATTCTGACTTTCCTCTCCTGTAGAGAATACTGGTTAAGCAGACATTTAAGGGTCTGTCCTATCCACCTAACGCCAAGCAAAGCAGCTTGACATGTCAATAATTCTGAAGGCCCAGAAGTATCATCCTCACTGTAGTTGTATTCAGAAAACTCAGGTGAAGATCCGTCTGATTCTCCTGTTAGATTGGCGTGTAGCTGAGCACATAGAGATTCAAAGCATTGGGCTTTCAAACAGTAGTCTTTCTACCAACATGTAAATACAGTTTACTGTTTCTGTGCTGTTTGCAGGGCCAATTTTAAAGTTTATCCATGAAGAAACAGAAAATAGCTGAATCTTTAGTGTTACAAAAATAAACCACCTTGTGGTTTATTTAAACAGGACATTTAAAGTTATATTTCTTTCCAGAATGCTTGAAATAATTTTACTTGTGAACGATGTTTGTGCATGTGCCTGAGGTCCATCTCATAACCCTGGATCTCTGCGGTCCCTTATCTACCTGTGCCCAGATTCACTCGTAATGAACTGAATGGGCACCTCCGCTCAGAGAAGCCATTCTTTTTCTTGTTTGTTGCTCTTCCCTTTGGTCCTGGTGGTGCTGGGATGCACAGCTTGTTATAATTAAGTCATCGTGTTTGTTTTTTTCTTTTTAAAGATTATGATACTCAGCAGAGTGACATGCTTAAGGTTTTAGTGCCCGAAAAAACAGTTCTTAATCTGATTGTTAATCATGTTTTTCCCTTAGCGTTCTTACCTTAAATTCCAGCAGTTACTAAGCTCTTTGATAATCTTAACGGAGGATTATGGGTTTAATGTGCTGAACAGATATGGAGCAGTTAAAAAGAGAAATTCCTGAGAATCTTTCTGTTCTAAGAGACTGAATCATTTTGGAGTATGTTAGATACTATTTCTTTACATTTTTGGAGAGAACTAATGATCGAGAAGAAGATTTGTTTTTATTTTAAATTGAGACGAAAGTCATAACACAAAATTAATTATTTTGAAGTGAACAATTCAGTTCACGTCAGTACATTCCTAGCGCTGTGCAGGTATAGATGGATACTATAGTTAGATAGCACTCTATGTAGTTCCAAAACATTTTCATCACCCTAAAAAGAAACCCTAAACCCGTTAAGTATTACTCCCCATTACCCTCTTCTCCCAACCCCTGGCAACCACCAGTCTGTTCTGTTTCTAAGGATTTTGATTCTGAGGAATACCTATTCCAGATATTTCACATCAGTTGAATCTTAAAATATGTTAGCTTGTGTCTGGCTCCTTTCACTTAGCACACTGTTTTTAGGGTTCATTGTAGTGCATATCAGTCTTGCATTCCTATTATGGCTGAGTAATATTCCATTGAGTGTGTGTGTACCACATTTTTTCCCCATGCAGTCATTGATGGACATGTGTGTTGTCTCTGCCTTTTGGCTGTTGTGAACAGGGCTGCTGTCAACATGCCTGTATGTGTATTTGTTTAAGTACGTGTTTTTAATTCTTTTGTGTATGTTTCTAGGAGTAGAATTGCTGGGCTCCACAGTAATTCCGTTTAATTTCTTGAGGAACTGCTATACATTTTTCCATAGCAGCTGAATCTCGACGTTTCCACCACCTGTGTATAAGGCTTCCAGTTTCCCCACATCCTCAGCAACTTATTTTCCATTGTTTGTTTGTTTGTGTTTATTTTAACCATCCTACTGGGTGTGTGGTGGTATCTCACTGTGGTTTGAATTTGCATTTCCTTAATAACTAATGATGCTGAGGATCCTTTCTTGTGCCCGTGGGCCATTTGTGTATTTGAAGAAATGTCTATTCAGATTCTTTACCTACTTTATAATTGGACTTTTTGCCTTTTCATTACTGAATTTTAAGAATTCCTTATATGATATGGATACAGATCATATCAGATATATGATTTGTAAATATCTTCTATATTGCAGCTTGTCACTTTGCTTTCTTGATGGTGTCTTTTGAAGGACGAAAGTTTTTAATTTTGTTAAAATCTAATTTATCTTTTTTGTCACTTGGGCTTTTGTTATTGTGAAAACTAGGATTTTTTCCCCCATGAAAACTAGTATTTAATTCTGAATTTATTGGTCCTCTTTTTTGATGATAAAGACTAGTAGAAACAGGAGAATAATCTAAATAAAATCTCATTGAAATACTCCAAAGTGTAGGTTGCAATATTTCATAAAGTTTAGGATCCTTAAGCCACAGAGAAATAAACTCACTTGAATTGGAGGAAGGTGATTGTGAACCCTTTTTTTTTTTTTTCATCCTAAAGGGACTTCTGATTTCTTGCCAAGACTCGGGGACGCAATGATGCTCATCTTCTGCCTGGCAAAGGGCAGACCTAATTCTTAGACCCTTGAAATGTCTGGCTTAGTCTTGTTTTGTTTTTAGACTTCTAAAGATACATAGCCATTCTTTTGTATCTGAATTTTAAGCCACTAAAATCAGAAGAGGGGAAATGTCAGAGTGTGTCTCTATTGACAAATGAATCTTTGAACTATACGGTAAAAAAACATAACCTTGATCTTTCTGCCAACTTGTGTCAGACTTACATTCTCTTCCTTATAGTGGAGATTTTAGGGATTTGCTTATGAGTACTTGAATACATGTATATGTATGTACATGTATGCATATGTAAGAATATATAAATAAATAATTTTTTAAAAATTCTAGTTTACAGAAGGGGACAGGAAGGCCTGTGGCTTCCAACAAGGCTATCACCTGTGCAGAGCTCGTCTTGGATGTCTCACCAAAGACACAGAGAGTCATTCTAAAGAAGAAGGTAAGAGAGCTTAGAACTTGGGGATTTAGAATAAAAGATTTTTAGCGCTGGAGGGGTCATAGGTCCTGCCCCTCATTTTGCAGCCGGGGAAACGGAAACAAGCTCGAAGGACACTCAGGGTGGGGACGCGGAGCCCTGACAGCCCTGCTCCGTGTTCTTCACTCTGTCCCCTGACACCTGCTCTAGGAACTCCAAGCCCTTTCTCACCTTCGATGCCCTTTCCAGAGAACTTAATTCTTGAACTTATTTTTTTTTTCAAATTTGTGATGTCATTTTCATCTCTTTATTTTTCTGTTAGACTACTCCCCTAATCTACTTTTTCCTAAAGTTAATGGGAAAATGATCAAACTGACAATTTTTTTCTTTTTTTTTTGGCTCACATTCTTTTCAAGTCAGTTTAGGGAAATGTTTATGCAAATAGACAGCGATAAAGAGGAAAGACAGTAAAATTTGGCCAGAAATATCACAAATGATAGAAGGACTGGTAATAAATAGTTCAGACTTCAAAAAAGAAAGATGTTGGAGAACACAGATGCAGAAGTCACTTAAAGAGGAGGGAGATCACCAGCTGTAATTACCTGAAACACGTTTACCTGAGGGACGTGTTCCTGAAGATTTTACATACAGTGCAATCACGTAATACAAAAATCACCCTGACAGAGCATGTCTGTTCACCACCTCAGTGGCCCTAATGCTGACAAGGATGCCTTTTTATTGTCTAAAGTGGCATCATGCGTGGTGGCAGTATGTAGATTGTTTATGATTCATTTGGCTTTGAGGTTACACAACTCATCAAATTTTTAATTGGGGGGTCGGTTCAAATTATTTCAAATTTTGCATCAAATGAAATCTTAATACATTTCTTTCTAATTCAGCTTTATATTTTTTAACAGCTTCGTTGAGATATAATTTGTATACCATACAAGTTACCCACTCTTATCTAAGGCTGTGCCAATTATTGTGAGATGCATTTTAGAAATAAGCTTTGAGAATGGTGGTGAAGAGGCATAGTAATTGAAAGTAAGCAGGTTTTGAGACTTATTGAGAATTTTGAAAAAGAAAAATTTGAAAAGCAATAATCTAAAGATAAAAGAAGTAGCAGTTCTGACAGAGTCAAGCATATTGAAAACAAGTAGAAGAGCCCTTGGAAGGGATGATGTCAGGTGACTTTCCAAGGGTGGTCACTTTGTGCGGATATTGGGGTACATGAAGCAACTCAGGAGTGAGACGATTTATCAGATGTGATACCACCAGCTGTATTCAGCAAAACACGGATAATAAATACATGTGTAATTTTCAAGGGCCAAGTACCTTGAAAGCAGACAAAATGAGTTTTTTAAAGAAGGTTTTAGAATTTACACAACAGTTTCACAGTTATTTCATTTGATAAGGATGAAAACTGGTTTTAGTTTTTTTGCTTTTCATTTTGAAAGACTCAAAAATCGGCAGAAATTCTGTAGAAGTGATGCTATGATTTGATATATCCCGTCACTGGAGAGGTTTACGTTAGCACTTGATTAAGGCGCTATCGCCCAGCCTTCGCCACTGTGAAGTGAAATTTCTCTTTTTTCTTGTATTTAGTAAATATTTTGTGCAGAGGTACTTTGGGACTATGGAAATATTCTGTTCCTCATCAGATTTTTTTATTTACATATGTATTAGCTTGGACTGCCACAAAAAAAATACTGTAGACTGGGTGACTTAAACAGTGGGAACTTGGTTCTCATGGTTCCGGAGGCTGGGAGGCCCAAGACGAGGCTGCTGGCCACTTGGGATCCCCTGTGCGGCTCTTCCTGGCTCATAGAGTTCTGCCTTCTCACTGTGTTCTCACATGGCAGCAGGGTGGGTGGGTGTGTGTGTGTATGTATATATATGTGTGTGCATATGTGCGCGTGTGTGCGCTCGCGTGCACGCATGCACATGCGCAGAGAGCAAGCCCTTTGGCGTCTTTTCTCATAAGGCCACTAAGTCCACCGAGAGAGCTCCACTCTCATGACCTCATCTAAAACTACTGTCACCCAAAGACCCCGTTTCCTAACACCATCACAGCTGCTGGCCAGGTCTTCAACATAAGAATGGCGGGTAGCGGGCACGGTTCAATCCACAGCATTGTTTATGTCACAATGAGTTTCTATTTTATTCACTGAGTTATCTGTTACTGTCAGTATTTACTTTTATGCTTAATTCTCATATTTGGTCTTTCACCTTCTATGTTCTTTTGACATATGCCCCTTATTCCTTGAGCACTTCCTTTCTATCTGGCACAGCAGGTTACTCCACGCTCATCTTGTACTTTGCCCGCATTACACCTTCACACAGCCCCGTGGACTTCTGCCTTCTTCAGTCTCATTGGAAGGTTTTAGGACTACATTGTGGGGGAAGTAGGGGAGGGAGCTGGAAAGAGGATGGTGCTGCTCATGTTTTTCAATGGAAATTTGGGTAGTTTCCAACTATGATGAGTCTGTACATATGGGCAGGCAGTAGAGGAGTGAGTGTATGAAAACTTGATTTCACCTGGGCATCAGTGCTCTGGTTCCCCATCTGGAACATCTGCAGGATAATGGCGATGCTTTTCATGTGGTTTTGTTGCTGTAGATAGATGTATTCTCTTACTGCGAACACAAAGCAAGCGTGTGGGGATTGCAGATGGAGAAGTGCGACTCAGTTTCATCTCTTTTTGCAGACATAGGAGGCGATAGCACACAGTAGAAAGAGAATCATCTTTCTAGGTTTGAGTTCTGGCTTTGTCACTTAAAGATGTATTTGATAGTTCACATTCCTCACTGAGCCTCATTTTCCTTCTCCCAGGTTTGGGAGAAGGATCCACTAAGATACCAAGCATAAAGTGCTGTGTAAAGAGATGTAATCATGATAACATAGGAAACATTTCTCAGGGCCAGACCCTGTGCCAGGCATGTGCTAAATGCCTCGCCTTTATTACACTTATCATAGTTATGTGTCCATGGGGGAGTTTTTTCATCTCACTAAGCCTCAACGTTCTCATTCGTAAGGATAATTGATAGTATATACCTCCCTGGATTGTGTTGAAGGTTATATGAATTACCTACATGTAAGTCCCATGGATCAGAGGCTGGCACATAGTAAATTATCAATAAGTATTATCATGTTATTGTTGTTACTATTATTATTTGTATGTAGTGGATTATATAGACTTTCATGGATTGACTTGGAAGTCCAAATGTTATTTATAAAATATTTCTAAGGAGAAAATATTTAGAATTAATAGTAATCAACTTAGTATAACCTTGAATACAGTCAACTTAATACTTGAATACAATCGATGTGTAAACCATCGACGTGGAATGCTTTCATCACAAACGCAGGAGGGGAGGAGACGTGTGGTAAACTCTGGCTGTCAGCCAGTTATGGGAATTACCAGTGATCACAAATTAAGACTGTCATACACACTTTACATAGTTGAATCACTCTTTATGGTAAGGGCACCCAAGGGTCACCATCTGGAACAGCAGTCATCATAGCAATAAAGCTCATGGAAGTGAACAGGCTAAATAAACTTCAAGTGATTAGTTTGTTCAGAATAAGAATAAATTTTTCAGATTTACATTACTTGCAATTTTTGGTTGTTTGGTTCAGGAGTTTAGTATGTTTCATCTTTAATGCAACTAGGGATTAACAACAATGAAAATTTGAATTAAGAATTTAGGTGACATGGAAAGTGTCTTTTGGTACAATTTCTACTTGGGAGCTTATTCAGCCCTATGCGAAATTCTTGAAGCTGTTGTATGAGGCTGTGGCTGCACGTGATGGCTCTGTCTGTGTCTGCCACCAGGAACCAGGGAAGCGTTCTCAGCTGTGGAGGATGACCGGGACAGGCATGCTGGCCCATGAGGGCTCTTCCGTGCCTCACAACCCCAACAAGCCCCTAGCAGCCCGCCCCACCGAGGGGTCTGCCATCTTGGATATTGCTGGTCTTGCTGCTGTAACTGACAACAGGTAATTTTCTAGGCAACTTTGGATTCAAGTTCATTGCTTTTAAATTCAGACTCAGAGGAAACCTAGACCAAAAAGCGAGTCTATAAATGAAGTAAGAATTTATATTTTTATGTGTGTATTTTTTTCAGGGACAGAAACCTGTTCCGTTCCCAAATATGAGCATTGGGCCTGTATTTTTTTTTTAAAGCTATTATGGAAATGCCCATGGAGATGTTAAAAAATTTAAACAATAAGAAAGATATATTGTGAAAATTGAATGCTTCTTTCATCCAAACCGCCGTCCACCATTGCTCCCCAGACGTGAACAAGTTCTTTTTTTAAATCATTTTAAGAATTCTGTTAAATCTTTTGAAAGAAGAAATAAATTATTTAGAGAATAATCAGATGTGTTCTTATGGCTAACTCCTTGGGTTCAAATCAGCTCTTTAACTTTGAATAAATTATTTTATTTCTCTGTGCCTTAGTTTCTCTATGAAATCAGTGTATTTCTTTCAGTTAATACTGTATTTACTTCCAGAATGATTTCAGATGTCTAACAAGTTACAATCCAATGTGAAGCTAATGTATTTGGAAATAAAGCAGCAAAGACTGCTGAAAATATTGAAAAATATATTTAGTAGACAACCATTTTCATACTACATGATAGCTAGTCACTGTGAGAATGCAAGAACCTATATTATTTTATATATAATGACTATTATGTATAAATATGTACATATAATGAATCATTAAAGTATTACTATTACTTTGTGCCCCCCTTTTTGTTGGCTTTCCACTTTGTTTTATTCCCCTTTCCTCATTAAGAGATATCTAACTTCCGTAGGAGTCATGCTAAGTGTCCATTAGATTTTAAGAGTAGAGAATACTGGAAATAGGAGGAGTGAAACCATGACTTTGGTGTGCTCTTCAGGCCTGAAGCATGTGACTCAGAGGACTCACTGCATTTTCCTTTATCCCAGGTATGAGCCGCTGATGCTAAGAAAGCCTGATCGCAGGCGAAGCACGACCCAGACGTGGAGCTTCCGAGAAGGGAAACTGACCTGCGGGCTACGGGGGCTGGTTGTCCAGGTGGGTGGGCTTTGACATCCACAGTAGCAGCCAGCGATGGCTGAGCCTTCTTTGAAACAAAGCGTTAATTAGGATATATGGGATAAGTTGTTAAATGGGGAGAACGAAGTACAGAGTAAATGTGTATTATCTCGTTTTAATCAGGACAGTCAAGAGACTTTTGTTGTGCACTCTGTGTATTTACAGGGAAAGGTTTCTGAAGAGAAGATTTAAGAACTGTATTAGGGACAGTAGGTTGCCTCTGAGGAGTGGGATTTTTTTTTATTGGCTTACTTGGATTTTTTTTTCTTTAATATAAATAACACATAATTTTAAGAAGGAAAGAGAAATGTCAGCTAAAAAAGGCCACCACCACTAAGTGAGATGGATTAGTTTGAGGACTGTGAAGTTACTATAATAGCTGCAACAGTCCTTTGCCAGGTGTCCTCTGAGACGGTGACTAATCATCGTGTGGTCTACGTGCTCCAAATTCTGTTTGTTTCTGCATTCTGAGTGGTGCCAAATAAGCATTTAGTTGTCACAGCGAACGTCATGATGGTGATTGCTTGTGGTCAGTCTCCTCTGCCCTCTGTTCAGCCTGTCTACCCCTGATGGACTCTCAAGTACTATAGAAGCAAATATGTATTTGGAAAATTACCAAGAGTTGGATGTTCTGCCCTTCTGGCTTCAGGCTGGGAATGAGACCGTGGGTCTGAGGTTGAGTGGGTAGGAAAGTGTCCCAGAGGTTTGGGCTACAGCCAAACACGCGTGTGACTGTGTGTGCAGTTCCGCCTCAGCGGGGTTTCACCGCAGAAGTCAGCACTAGAACATCAGGCCCTGGCTAGAGAGCTCTGAGTATGTCTGTCCCTCCAAGTGACACTAGGCTCTCCTTCCATAATGGGAGGTTATTCTTCGGGGTTGTGAGCAAAACTGTAAGGAGGCTCTGAATGCTATTTGATGAGATTTATTTTCTTTATCTCTATTGCCCTGAGCTTTTTTTCATCAAAGACAAGCTGCTTACTTATATGAAGCACACATCTGGAATGGATTTATGATTTTCAATTAGCAGTACAGTTCAGACTTCTAGAGGCAAAAGAGGGCTTGTTATAATTGTTGGGTTCCCAGTCTAACCCTGTCTTTACTTCTGGTTTGCTTCTAAAGCCCATGTAATTCCGATTCTCTTAGAGCATTCCTCTCCCCTGCCCCCCCACCCCGCAAAAATCCCTTTTGGTGTTTGTTGTTTCTTGAGTCTATTTTATCATTTCTTTGGTTGTGAATAACCCTATAATAACAGCATTCAGTAAATCTGAATGTGTTTTGGTTAGGGAAATAAGCTTGTTTCAATCATATTATGCTGAATAAAGTAATTGAGGGCATTTTAACATTTAAAGTTGTGTGTGCACTTTCTTTCTAAACTTACAACAGTCATAAAAACTTTCTCCATGTTGAAATCTGTCCTACAAACCCAGTTCAAAGTATCCTATTTATTATTCAGTATTTAAAAATTACCACAGGGAATCCAGACACTAGCCATTGTCTTCTCTGGCCCTGTACTTGCCCTCCCGCAGGCCTCATCCTGTAGACTTCCACTGTACTTGGGGAGTGTAGCAAGGAGGTACTCTTGTGCAAAGGCCCGAGTAACTAGGCATCGGACAACATTCCAAGGTCCCTATTTTGTTTTAGAAGAGGCACCATCTTTTGAATGTTTGGGTTGGTCGTTGAGCAGTAGGCTGTTTGGGGAGGTTTTCAACTCTAAAATGTACTACTTATTGGAAAGCTAATGATAGCGATAATGGTTTTATTTTCAGAATGCTTCAGATTTTTAAGTAATCCCTAATGAGAATGCTCAAGATAAACAGGGCTTTTGATAATTTTTTTTAAAGCTGATTTTAATGGCAGAAAGTTATTACTAAACCAGAATACTCTATTCATAGAATTACCTTGTTCAGAATTTCTATAGCCTAACTTTCCATCTTGCCCAATTAATTCTACTGTTTTTCCTCATCTGTAAAGCTGAAAAAATAGTAAATGCTTTGCCATACATTGCTTATGACCCTTCAAAAGAGAATTTAAATTTAGTAACTTGTTTCACATGACATGTTAAATGATCAGAGTCAATGCCTTTACTTTTGCCTTTCCTAATACATCTCTGTTCCCTCTTTTAGGCCAAAGGAGGGCTTTCTGGTTTGTTCGATGGGGCTGAAGTTGTTCTTGGTCCTGACACTTCCATGGAGCTCTTGGGGCCAGTTCTACCTGAACAGCAGTTTATTAACCAAAAAATGAGGCCTGGCTCCGGCATGTTATCCATCAGAGTCATCCCAGATGGACCAACTAGAGCACTCCAGGTGATAATTTATCTTAGGAGCTGACATGAATGAATCTCAGTGTGCTTTTTTCCCTCCCTAATGATTAGTCAGTCATTCAACAAATATTTACTGAATTATTTATGCTGGATATGAAGATAGAGTGTCCTCATTTATAAAATGGGGATAAGAACCACCTCACAAAGTTGTTAGAAGAATTAAAGTATAAATGTAAGATGATGTAAAATATTAAATGTAAAAATTAAAGAAGATAATGCCAAGAACAGTACATATTAATATTAGTCATTACATTATATTTACATATTATATATTTAAATAATTGACATATTAATAACATTAACAACCAGAAGCTGCGAGGTTCCCAATCAGAAAAGTCAAACATTGTGTTACAAAAGTAGGATCAGAGGGTGTATGGAAAGGATTTTTAGTCCCAGATTTGGAGGCCGGAGGGCTTCCTCAGAGAAGTAATGTTTAAGCTGTGATCTAAAGGTTAACTGAAAGGACTAGCCAAATCAGGAAGGAGAGGAGTAGGGCTGGGCCCTAATGATGAGAGTGTTCATTCAACAGCTATTTCTTGAGCTCATATTAGAGACAGGCATGGTTCTAGGTACTAAGCACATGCTGGTGAGTGGACAGACAGAATTTCCTGCCATCTTGGAGCTCACATTCTAGTAGGTAGACAAACAATAAAAGCAATAAACATAAATAAGTTATATAGTATTTGAAAGTTGGAAAGCCTGGAGATAAAAGAGGGCAACCCAACTGGCACATGGGATATGCTAAGAAATAAGGCTGAGGATAGAAGCAGGGACCAGATCATTAAAAGCTTGTTTTTTTTTTCTGTGTCAACAAGGAGTTGACATGAAATCGTTTTAGGTCATTCACTCTGGCTGCAGTCTAGAGAACTGGAGTGGAGTGAAACTGGAGATAAACACCAGTTAGGAGACCCTTGCAATAGTCTAGGTGAGAGATTGGATGACCCGAACTAGAATAAATAGCAGGGAGTGGAATTAGGAGATTGGCGAGAAATGAATAGGAATGAATGCTTCTTAAGGAGTAGAGTCTGTCAGATTTGGTAGTGGAGTGAATGTGAGGATGAAAATGAGGAAGGAGGCAGGAATGGCCTCCAGCATCCTGCTTTGGGCAACTAGGAGCACAGTAGTTCACATCGCTAACTAATGAACACGAGGTAGAAGCGGGGGTTACATTTTGGGATTATTGACAGCCACACGAACATGTCAGAAGTCAGTATAAATATGAGTGTGAAGCTCAGAGGAGGAATCTGCATTGGAAATATGGACTTACCAGGTCCGTATCTTAATCCTTAGAGAACTAAGGAAAAAGAATAGAAGTTGTGTAACAGTGACCGCTCCAAGAGAGGGCATCATAATCTATAATACCTTTCAAAAAAACCACCCCTCTTTAAGCAAAATTGAAGGCAACATCTTGAGTTCTGCCTATTTTGACTTGAGCTGTAATTCTAGGTCACCGGTAGACAGACACCTAATCACACTAGAACAGGCTTTCCAGGGCTACAGCGTGCTGTCTGCCACGTAGACTTAAAACCAAGTTTGCTTCACGATTCTGTAAATCGTACCTTAGTGGTGCTTTGGAAACGCTTAACTTCCATCAGATTATTGAGCATATAGTGAGTTTTGACTGACACAGTTGATATGGGACAGGTTTCACTGTGGAAGTATGAGCCCTCTTAATGCAGTGTTTGATTTGACCTCAGATCACAGATTTGTCCCAACGGAAAAGTGACCGTTCATCATTCGAATTGGATGAGCTTCCTGTTACTGAACAAGAGCTGCAGAAACTGAAGAATCCAGACAGAGAGCAGGAACTGGAAGTAAGTTTTAAGTATTACAAGTCTATTTCTCTATCATAAATTTGGTTAGAATTTTGCTCTGCAGTTTTCTCAGTTTAGACTTCTTTCTACTCTCAGCAAATTCTAAATATGGGTGTTGCTTCACGGTGTTTAATGTTATCACAACACGAATGTGTGAATACGTTGGCTAAGCAACAGGCTACAGTTGAATCAGAACGTAGCAGATGTTGCTAAAATAAGATGGCAGTAAAGGAAGCTAAACTCTCTGACTTTAACTGGACTGAAGGTAGAGAATAATCAAAATAGATTTTTGGGGGGCCCCAGTTGCCTCTGATGTCTTTCTTTCCCTCTCCCTGTTTGGGAATTGGGAAGAAAGTATAAATTTTTAAAAAAGAACATAAGATGAACATGAAAAATCACATTTATTTAATATTTATTCAGTGATTTTTTAAAAATCAAAGACCTATCTGTAAAGCAGTGTGTTGGATATTATGGTAGTTCAGTGAATAATTTATTATGAGCTTGTACCCAAAATAGAGAAAAAGATTCCCAAACTATGATTTTCCTGTAGTGAAATACAGAATATCATCAGTGCCCCGATTGAGGTATTACCATGCACATTGGGGTTCCGATTGGAGTGGGGAAATGATGGAATTTGAGCCATCAGTATGAATAATATGACTCTCCTTAGGGGGTTTCATCTGCTCAGAGGTATAGTAGAGGTATTTAAAGCCATTTATTTCCTTGTATTCTCTTGGCTACTTTGAGCTCTGTTTTAATTGTCAGTGTGTCATATTTTGGTTCCCTTTCAGGTGCTTGTGAAGTTGGAAGGTGGAATTGGGTTGTCATTAATTAATAAAGTTCCAGAAGAACTGGTCTTTGCAAGTCTTACAGGAATCAACGTGCACTATACACAGCTGGCAACCAGTCACATGCTCGAACTCAGCATACAGGATGTGCAGGTAAGGGGCGGGGGTTCAGAACTTGTCAATCTCGTGTTCTTGCTGAACATGCAGCCAGATCCAGTGTTTGACGTTCTCAACACTTCAGTGCTTTGCCAGAAATGTCTCACTGTGCCCTTCAAAAAGTCAACCTATGAAAATAATTGTTTCTACCTACATTTGTGTCACTAAGTTTTCTGAAATTCTGAATATAGTAGCTAGTCTTTTATTAACTTAGATAATTTAGTCAAGGTGGCATCGAGGAAGGTGGCCCGGAATTCCCCATTTTGCCAATAGAAAAAAAAACAACAGGAAGTCATCTAACCATCATTTAGAGGAATTGAAGGTCTTTGTAAGAAGGAAAAACAAGGGAACTGGACTTGTGTTTCTGGCCAACATGTAGTAACAGGAACCAGATTCACTCTTCTGCCTAAAACAACCCCCAAATCCAGATAAAACAAGGAGTCAACACGCTCAAGACTCTGAACCTTAGACAACAAAAAACAATGACCAATGAGAGGTGGGGGAAAACAGAGGTGAGCCCTGCCATTGCCCCAGCTTACTGCCTTGAGAAAGTTTCTAGGCCACGGCACCGGGAGTGGAGAATGAGACTAGTGGATGAGTCGCACAAATAGCTGAGAGTCCTAGGAACAAGACAGCCGTACCCAGAAGGGCCGTGCTGTGCAGAAAGAAAACTTGGGAGATCTACACCAGGGCCTGTAAGTATTCAGCAGAGTACAGATTAGCAGTGCGTGTGGGGAAGCTGCCATCGGATCATCCACACAAATCTTGGGTGCAGTGCCTGCTGTTCACCCGGGAATGGAGAGGTGCTGGTACCCATCTGACAATGTATGGGACAGTGAGGAGAGGCCTCCAGAAACTCACTTCCATGCAGAGCCATAAGTAGCCCTCGGCTGAGTGCTGCTCCCGACCTACCTAATGAATCATAAAAGAATAGACCTGTTTCCAAGTAAATTGACTGCAACCCTGAACAAAATTCAAGATGTAATGGACTGGTACCAGTCCGTGGCCCAGGGGTTAGGGACCCCTGCCATAAAGAATATTTGACCTCATGGAAAGAGGTCAAAATATCAACATTAACAGGATTTTGGAAGAAGTTGATTCCAACCCTCATGTATGACTTTGAGGGGAATAAGACTTTATTCAGTGGAGGAAGTTAATTGCTGATGTAGTATAAATAGCAAGAAAACTAGAATTAGAAAAGGAGCCAGAAAATGTGGTCGAATTGCTGCAATCATATGATAAAACTGGAACGGATAAGGAGTTGCTTCTTATCGATGAGCAAAGTGGGTTCTTGAGATAGACACTACTGATGAAGATGCTGTGAAGATTGTTGAAATGACAAAAGATTTAGAATATTACATAAACTCAGTTGATAAAGCAACTGCAAGCTTTGAGAGAATTGACCCCAATTTTGAAAGGAGTTCTGTGGGTAAAATTCTATCAAACAGCGTCGTTTGCTACAGAGACTGTAGAGTCCATTGATAAGGCAGATTATTGTTGTCCTCTTTTAAGTCATTGGTTGCAGCCACCCAGCCTTCAGCAACTACTACCCTGACCAGTCAGCAGCCATCAACATCGAGGCAAGACCCTCCACCAAGCAAATCACTAAACACTCAGATGATGGTTAGTGTTTTTTAGCAATGTACACACCTTCCTTCATTAAGGTATGTACATTGTTGTCTTAGATCTAAGCTCATTCACACTTATTTGCACTAAGAAACCAAAAAATTCATGTGACTCGCTTTATTGCGACATTTGCTTTATTGCAGTTGGTCTGGAACCATATGTACAGTGTCTGAGGTAGACCCAAAAGAAAACAGCATCTGTGACCTTTGGGACAACTTCAAGCAATCTATTATGTGGATAATTGGAGTTCCCAAAGGACGAGAGAGAGAAGGGGACATAAAAAATATTTGAAGAAATTTGGCCATAAATTTTCCAAACTTAATGAAACTATGAACTCAAGATAGCAACTCATACTCAAACCCAAACACACACACACACACACCAAAGTATATCTTAATCAAAGTACTCAAAGCTAGTGAGACAGTTAAAATTCTATTTTGAATGTTTATACAGAGCTTCAAAATATATGAAGCTAAAAACTGATAGAACTGAAAGAAGAAATAGACAAATACACAATTATAATAGAAGATTTTATTACCACTCTCTGAATAATCGATAGAACAAATAAGCAGAAAGTCATCAAAGATGTACTAGATTTGAACAGCACTACCAGCAAACTAGACCTAATTGATATTTATACAACACCCCACCTAACAGCAGCAGCAAACAGATTCTTCTCAAGTGCACATGAAACATGTCCAAAATGCTTTTGGACCATATTTGGGACCATAAAGCAGTTCTCAAGAAATTTAAAAGAGTTCAAGTCACAGAGAATAGGCTCTTTAATCTTAATGGAATTAAAGTAGATGTAAGGGGAAAAGATTAGGAAAATCCCCCAAATATTTGGAAATGAAATAATATAATTCTGAATAACCTATAGATCAAAGAAGAAATCAAAACATTGTGAACTGAAAAGTGAAAACAACATCAAAATTTGTGGAATGCTGCTAACGCTGCTTAAACAACAATAAAATAAGCATACGAAAGGAAATAATAAAGATCTCAACAGAAATCAGTGGAATAGAAACCAGCAGCTATTATAGAAAAAAAATCAAAAGTGATTCTTTGAGAGGATCAATCTGATCAGGAGAAAAAAGAGAAAGCACCAATTATCAATATCAGGAAAGAGAGAGGCATCAGACAAGTCAGAAAATTGACAGTTCTCTGCAGCGGAACTTTTGTGGGGAGTGGCAGACTCCTCCCGCCAGGCTGTTGTGTTTTTGATTGTAGAGCTGTTGGTGTTTGAGGTCACCATGGACCAGGGGAGGGCAATTGAGAATGACAAGTGAAAATGTCACAGAGCTCACAGAGTTCTTCTTGAGTTTTAACTAATTTTCTCAAACAATTTTGAGATTGTTACAAACCTTTGACGAACTTTTAGAGTTCTGAAAAAGTTGACTTTGATGCTTTTTGCCAGAGTTCTGTTGTCATGCTGTCAAAACAACTCCTCTCTCTGTAACATCATTTCTGGGAGCCTTCTCCTTGCCAGCCTCCACCAAGATCGAAATGTATTATTCTCACCGGTCTTCAGTGAGAATATATTTTTCCAGCTGCTGTTGAAATAGTCAGGTGGCAAGGGTACGTTCTGAGTGGCCTCCGTATTGTGAGACCCCACTCAGAGGTCAAAGCGAGAACTGAGCAACTGGTCTGTTTATGTTTTGTTCCCTGCCTTTTCACGTCCTAGGTGGACAATCAACTCATCGGTACCACACAGCCCTTCATGCTCTATGTGACTCCCCTGAGCAATGAGAATGAAGCCATTGAGACAGGCCCTGCCGTGCAGGTGAACGCGGTGGAGCTCCCCAGCAAGAGTGCTCTGACCAACATCTACAAGGTGGGCTTGGACGGGGCGCGGTTCGTGTGTTCCCTCACAGCCGAGCGTCACAGCTGCAGTACAGGGGAGGATGCAGATGGTCCTGGGGGGTTGAGTCACACGCGACTTAACACATGGCGCAGAGGAATTGACAGGCACTCCTCTTAGCACCTGACATTTTCAGTCATGTGTCCGGTGACCTTGCAGGTGGTAGTACTGAATCCACGGGGGCCACAGTCGGTATTCCGCAGAGCGAAATCTCTGTAGGAAAGCGTGGCATCTTCTAGATTGGTCAGGACCAGGCATGATGCAGATAGGCCGTTAAAATCGAGTCACTCAGAGACTATTGGAAAAGGGGTGGTTGGGGCATCCCCTATGTAATCTACCACACCGTTTACTAAAACAGACAGTCCAAAGTGATAAACTTTCTTTCTTGGAGAACTGTCCATGTACAAGGAGCTGTTATAGCAGCAAATTCTAGAAAGGTAGGAGCTAAGAGAATGCTTCCTGGATTTCTGGTTCTTTATCACCAGTGTTGATGAGGTCAAGCCTGCACGTGGCCCTCAACTCCACAAGCCCAGTCGTGCTGCTCCTTAAACTAGCCGCCACCATGTGAGTCCAGTCTGCAAAGTTCACCCACCTCAGGGCGTCAGAACGTGTCATCCTGACTAACATGACACAGGCACCCTTGGAACCAAACAGTACAGTGGGGAATTGTCTACTAAACATCTACAAATTTTGGCTAATGGTAACAACGTAGATAGAGAGATGAGCCAGAAATAATTTGGCAATCTGAGTATAACATCACATGAGTAAAGAAACCATGTCACGTCACTGAGGCCTTCTCAACGGCACAGTGAAATTTAATGACAGTTTTTTCTGGTGTTCACCCATCATAGTTTCTTTATCAGCGTTTCTTTATCTCTAGCATCTGATGATCACAGCACAGAGATTCACGGTGCAAATTGAGGAGAAACTGCTCCTCAAGCTGCTAAGTTTCTTTGGCTACGATCAAGCGGAATCAGGTAATGTTGAATGTTCTATGTTTGTCTCTGGGAATTGGCCTGGGATGGCATTTTCTAGTCTGCTTGTGAAAAGAGGTATTTTGGGGTGCCTGACTAGCCCCATTTCCACTTCATAGCCTGAGCTGGGAAGCTAGGGTTTGTGTTTCAGTTGTTCTCTTTCAAAGTACTGCTTGTTGACAGATTGAGGTCTATCCGTGCACGAAGGAAGCCGCCTGGAGGTGCCCCAGAATGCCAGTGGTGAGCCTCTGGGAGGCAGTACGCTGTTCTGCTGTGTTTTGCATTTTTTGATTCACTTATTTTAAGATAACGGAAACATTGCTTATTATTCAGCAAACCACCTTGTTTCCTCACCTGTGTGTATTAAGCAGACTCAGGGCCAAGAATCAGAGCTCCCTTTGGTGGTTCCCTTTGGTTTAGTTGAGGAAAAAATATGGGCTGGCTTCAACTCTTTACCTTTTGACATCCATACCCTTATGCCTTTCAGGTTTTTAGTTCCTTTACTTCGGGGAGGGGAGTGAGATGGACTGCCGAAAGCTTTTCCCGCAGTGTTACAGAAATAACAGGCGTCGTCTCTTTTTAGATCCCTCATGGTGGCCTGTGCAAAATTGTATCTAGAGCCTAGAATGCAGTCAGTGATGCTTAGTCTTTTAAAGACTAAAGTAGATATTAAGCCTGAAGAAATGAGAAGATCGAGATTTTTATGTTTATTGCCCATGTTGGCTAGAGAAAAAAAAATCACCCGGATGTGCATACACGTGTACATACATACACACAATGCACAAGAAATAGGTTAGCCCTTTTTTATCTCAGACTTAAAATTTTTAGTTTTAAGTGTATTTGGGATCAAGAGCAAGATGCTGTGTGTTTAATGCTGTGTTTTCCACTTTGGGTCGGAATGCCAGTTTATTTGTATATAGATAGCCACTTGAGACCCTGCTGCCAGGTAGCCATTCTCTTGGTATCTTCCTGAGAGTTTTACTTCAAATTTGATTGGATATGCTTTTCTTGTAAGTTTCGCTAAATAAATTTCTCCCCCAGCATTGTATAGTAGATTTAGACTTTTGTAAAATTCTTGCCTGCCTTTCATTAGATTATATCTTCTGCCTTCTATAGCTGTTTCTGTTTTCTAAATACAGATAAACAGGTTTCTATAACAATTTTTTTTTTTTTTACCTATTTCCTTTTTTCTCTGAATAGAACTATAATAGCTTATGGTATAAATTTGTTCGATAGGTAGGTATGTACAGTCCTTTTGTTTTTTTTCTAAGGCACATGAAGCCACATGAAAATAAGCTGCCCAAATGGGTGAGGCACAGTATCAAGTCAGAGAGCACACTGCTGTGTTTTAGCCCCTGTTCATCCTTTTTACTTCATGAGAGAAGAAGTAAAATGCACGCCTCAATGGTGCTGTTTAAAGGACGGCCACCATTTGGGGAGAGAGGGTGTGTCTTGTCATAAAGTCAGTTCTTTACAGCCTACAATCTGTTTCTTTTTAAGGCATTATGTTTTGTTCAGATTCATTATTTATTGGTCACGTTGTTCATTATGATCCAGATAAACTCCATTCCAAGTACTTACTTGGGTATCTGGCTTATGAAATAAATTCGGAAAATCTAGGTCATTTATAATAATAATAGCAACAACAACAACAACAACAACACAGTTTCTGGAAAACTCATTGCTAGAAGACACACCCATGACCTCTGGCTTTCCCACCTGGGTTATTTTTTCCAAAGATGATATCTGCCAGATGGTATAGAGTCACAAATCAAAAGATTAAACTGTTGTGCTTTTTTCATAAACAACATGAAACAGATCTGCTTTTAAAAAGAAATGGTATCAGAATATTGTACATATTACTGAACCCTGAAAAACTTAATTAGAGAGATAGATGTTTACCTTTTTAAAACTGTGAAGCAAGTATTTAAATCATGACACTTCTGGAGATTCATTTTTTTATAAAACAATTTTACCTTTGTACCAGAGGTGGAAAAATATGACGAAAACCTCCATGAAAAGACAGTTGAGCAAGGCGGAACACCAATTCGATACTACTTTGAAAATCTTAAAATCAGCATTCCCCAGATCAAGCTGAGTGTGTTCACCTCCAACAAGCTACCCCTGGATCTTAAGGTGAGCTAATGTTTGGACAAGTTTTTAAAAATGAGTTTTCCTTAGATAAGGAGGAGTGTGTTTATTATTTGCTTTCTCTGTCCGATGTAATTTATAGCAGATATTAATACAAGTCTGTTGACTCAATATATTTAAATGTCTTTTTTTTTAGTGTTTAAGTGTGACTTTGCTAAAGATTAAGGAGTAACAAATATTAGGACCTGTCCCTTCTGCTTAGCTCTTGGCTCATCTCAGTGAGGTGAACACCTCCTTCCCGGGGCAACCCGACTCAAGAGGGAAGCTACAACCAAGGCAGTGTCTCCCCTCGGTGCCCTGTCCTCCCAGTCTCTCAGTGTCTGCCTCATCTTGAATGGCCGACACTAGAAATGTCTGCCGCCTACAAAGGGGACTCGGCCACGTACCCACTACCCCCAAAGATGCAGCCTCGCCTACCCCTATACCAGAGTGTAACATTCCTGCAGATGCATGCCCGACAGATGCAATCTGAATACCATCTTCATTTTCTGCAATAAAATCTATTTTAAATAAAGGGTGGGGCTGAGATTCGAATCCAAGCCTGTTGGTCTCTAAAGTCTCCCTCTCTGTTTGTACCGTGCTGCCCCCTAGAAGATGAGGAGTTGGAGAATTTTAGGGACACAGCAGCCCTCAGTGGTCCCCTTGCACACTGAACAAGGATGCTGGATTTGGAAGGGTTGTGTTTCTTGGGCCCGTTGGGTAGTGATAGCAGGAGGAGAAGCCAGGTGATCGCTGGAGTCTTTCCTTAGGTCGAGTGTAAATCCACCTCCGTCAGGTGTACCCACTGCTTCTGGTTTTTTCTTCTCTTGCACTTGAAGATGATCATCAAGGCATCCACTCTCCTAACCTCCAGCCTAAGGCTTTTCCACCACCCACTTCTGCTTCCTTTAAGATGCTCCAGGATGGTCTCTCTTTTTGAATGAGAGTAGCTAGAGAATGAACAAATAAGCAGTAAACCTGGAATCATACATTCAGATGGCTGCAAGGGCAGAGCCAGCAATGCGAGCAGGAAAGCAGGCCATGGGGACCATGTCCACGGGGTATGCCCGCTTCCTCTGAGGGGGGCAGTGCAGCTCAGCGCCAGCCACTCAGAGTCACGGGGGAATGCGAACCCAGGGTTGCCAGAGCTTCAGGTTTTTTAAGTGAAGCCGGAAATCTGGATTTTTATGTGGAATCTCCTGGTTTTTAAACATTGGCAACGCATTTGAGTTTTTTGTGTTTTTTTTAAACCTTGCAGGCCTAACAAAACACATGTGTGGGCCTCATGTGGTCCACAGTTTGCCAGCTCACCACTTCTGAAATAGACTTACAGGTAACGAGAAGGTAGCCTGGTCAACTTCAGATCATATTGGGACAAGGATGGGGCAAGGGTGACTGCCCCCACGGCCATCCTGAGAACAGTGCAGGGTGCTCTTCCTCACAAGCTGTCCTGTCTGCTCAATTTGCTTTAATTTCATGTTTCCCAGGAGACCGAAGATATTTATAATTAGCATGGGAGTCGGGGGGAAAACCATGGGAAAACCACTATCTTGCTAATATCCACAAGTATCCACTTGACTTATGTGACCCTTTGGGACGGGTTGTTTGATAAAGTATATATTCCCCCAGAACACTTGGCACTCGCCCAGCAAACCAGTGTGAGGCATTTCCTGCGAGTTAAGGACTTCTTGTTTTTTAAATCATCTCACTAAGAAACACAGACACCTAAATAGTCCTTTCAAATTGCTCCCAGCAGAAAACTGGCCCTGGACTGACACGGGCAGAGTCATTTTCTCCAGCCGAGGCAGCTCTGGGCCCCGCACACGGTTGGCGCTGGCGTGCACGCTCTGCATGCGGCAGACTCGGAGTCATTTCAGGAGAATGTTTCATTTGGCACTATGTTTAAGGAACATTTTCAAGATATTTTCAACCGATTGTTAAGCAAGTTCAGTGGAGCAGTCCCATCATGAGGTGTGGGGCGGGACCGCCCTGACCGGGGCACGCTGATACTTCAGGCAGGGTGCTGGGAATTGGGACCTCAGAGTTAAATTCTCAGCTTGTGGAAGTCACCGTTTTACTGTGCCGTGAGTTCTCCTAGTGGAGTCTGGGACTCATAAAATCATGTCACTTATTCAAAGAGTTTTCTAACAGTAATATCCTGTTATTAGTCACTCTTAGGAGGAGCAGTATGCTCTTTGAAATGAAGATATAATGGCTGAACGTCTGTGCTTAGGCAGTGGCGTCCCCATCCTGGAACAGGAATCACAGGAGTCTGACTAAGGGTAGCTGTGTCTGTGGTATTGAAGGAATAATTATCTTGATTCCCTTGACTCCAGGCCAGAAGCGAGGCTGTCAGAAGCCTCAAGGTTTCCACTGGGAGTACGTTGTTGCCATTCAGTGTCTGTTCCGAAGGGCTCGGAGCAGTTTCGCATCCGCTATCTCATCTGGGTTCCTTACCCTGGGATGGAAAACGGGGAGATAGTAATAGTTCTGTTTCACAAATGCAGAGTCGAAAGCAGGGCGTTCCTCCCCTTCCCCCCTCACTCCCACACACCCCCCCATCCCCGTTCTCGCCATTCTTCTCCCAGCTTTGTGTCTTAGAAAAGTAGAAGAGCAACAGCGAAATGCCAGGTAGCTAGCTAGCTTCTGTGTTCTTTTGTTTTTTTCTTTTAAAGATCAGAAGAGGCCAGGAGCCTTTAAAAGGTTTCACAAGGTGGCCTACAGCAGTCCTTTTCCCATTTAGAGCATTGGGGTATCACAAAAGAAGGGCTTTAATTGAGCAATCTAGTTTGGAAGAAAACCCACATTTTAATGGTCGGAGAGCAAGAGGGTGGGGGAGGGGGAATTTCAAACAAAGACGCTATTTAAAAAGCCTAAAACTGTCTTCTCAAAGGCTTGAAATAATTTGTTGGGAAACTTCAGACCCTTTACTTTTTTCCTCCCCTTCCTAAATAAAAACCAGATTTGTTCAAGGAAAAAAGATCCAGTATTGTTAATTGTATTTCAGAAAGTGCCAGAGAGGGAAATATCCCTGAGGTTTTAAACACCGTCCCAAGAGGAAAATGGGCAAGTACCCTGCTCCACATAAACAGTCTCTGTGTACCATAAATAAACCTTTAAAGAATGAATTCCAGACAGTTTTGTTTAGCGCAGGATAAACTAAGAAAAGACACGACGTGGCCCGGGGACTGGCTTGTGATCTGAGACCTGATGGCATATGGACAGGTATTTCTCCTTTCAACTCTGTAAAGTTTCTGGAAGACTTCAGCAGTTTTTGTCTGGAGGAGGTGACGATAGACAGTTCCCTACTTTTATTGGGAACTTAGGAGCACAGATTATTTTCTGCAGAATCCATTTTATAACAGGAAACTGCTACTTGAACATATAAGCATCAACTTTGTATACTACTGTATTTGATTATCTTTTGGTTACTATAAGAAAAAGCCGTTTGGCTCTTGCCCTCTCATCGCTTCAACTTGTGGCCAGAGCAGCCTGAAGGTGGCAGGATAATTCATACAGACAGCTGTGTCTCAGCTTTTTCGAGTGTGAGAGGCCCCAAACCGGTAAATGACCAGGTCAGGATAATCTTCACTGAAGGGCCAGAATGTTTCATTGGTTCAGAGAAAGCACATTTACAAACATCCAGAAAGGGGATTGTGACTCTCTGAGGGTTTGAGGCACTTATTTATTACAGGTTTGAAGCCTTTGGCGCTGTGTGCGGTTCCTGTTCTTCTCTGTTTGGTTGCAATGAGGAAGTTGGAGTAAAAAGCTTTTGCATTGAGCCTTTGTTTTGATCTCATTTCCTCTTCTCTAAGAAGAATTGACTAAACAAACTGCGGATGTTAGTACCTGGCTTTCCCCAGGATATTTGTTGTATGGTGCTAAGCAAAGCAGTTAAGCCGACTGAGCCTCAGTTTCTCTCTCAGTGAAATGAGGAAAATGTTGCATGCTTATTACATCATCATCAATCAGCTCAGGGATGGGTGAGGCATGCACGAATGACTAGCAGAAAGCTTTCCAGGAGAAATAACATCATCCTGCATCCTGGTCTTCACGCTTTCCTCCTGCTAGGTAGTTACTGTCTTCAAATCTAAGGTGTACTAGTAACTGGCTGCATTTGTTCGGCCAGCCTCTTCACTTTTCTTTGGTTTTGTTCATTTTAAAAAATGAGAGTGTTAGGCTGAATTAGCACGTTAGGCTAATTTGAGGATGCTCTTCATTTCTAACATGTTTTGTTCTAAGTTATTTAGAAGGAGGTTATGAGCAGCTTCCCAAGGCACCAAATCCAGTGGACTTTTTTCTGTCCTCCTCATCTTCGTAGGGGTCTTGGCCATATTTGATACTGCTGATCTCCCTGCTCTTGACATCTGTCCTCTGGTTCTCTTCTTATACTTTTATTTGTTTCTTCTCTGCCTTTTTCAATTTTCTTTTACTCTATACTGTCTTCTCCTAACCCTTATATTTAAGGGCCATTTTTTCTCTTAACTGAACAGATTGTCTGGTCTTATCACTTGTTCATTTTTTTTTTTATCATATTATTGGTCTTTTGTCTCTTCTGATTTTATAGGTTTTTTATAAAAAGTTTTATCTGATGTAAGTTGCGGGTATATTTTCTTTTTTTTTATTTGTCTTTTTACTTTGCTTTTGATGTGTGTAGTTTTTTTAAGCATACAAAAACTTTCTATTTTAATGTCAAATGTATCAGTCTTTTGCCTCTTTGAATCTGAATTTCGAATCACAAAAAAGTTTCCCCATTCTTTGGTTTTCAAAATTGTCATCTGTGTTTTCTTCAGTTATATGATTTTCTTTTAATTATTAACATATTCTTGTTCCAAAAGAATTTAAGGCAGTCTCTGAAAATACATGCTAAAAGATTAAAAAAATAAATAAAATAAAATAGAAAGTTTATTAAATTATACATGAGATTTTCATAGAAAGGCATCTTAACTCACTGGGGAATGCATAGATGTTTTAATAAGTGCTATTGGACTAACTAGGTAACATATGGAAAAATGTAAAATTAGATTTATTATTTACACTCTACATAAGGATCACTTCCAAGTAGATCAGAGATGTACTAACATTATTAGCATGAAAAAGTGTTTTCACATTCAAAAAAGAGTATTTGACATGTTCTCTAAAATTCTTGAGATATCAGTCATGTTTAATAAAAGCATAATTGGAAAATAAACCATATTCAGAAATTGTTAACTAGCTAATGGCAGACCCAAACCAGCTGAGAATGACAAGAAAAGCTAGATATAAAAAACCCACATGTCTGTTTGAAGGTATTGGAAAGCTACCAAGACAGCCAGGACTCAAGGGTCCAAGGTTTATAGGAGCAGGAAACTCGATAAGGTGGGCCCAGCATTTACTCTGCTTTCATTCCTGAGATACTTCTGATTTGTAAGTGGTGTGGGGAGAAAGGTGGAGAAACCCAGCGGAAAGCAACTGCCAAAAGGCAGAGAATCCGAGCAAAGCTTTTGGCAATCTCCTGGGCCTGGCAGAGTGGAAGCTAGACTTCACTGCTACTAGGGGGGCTGGTAATTGAGGGGCTCATGTCTTGTAGAGAAGAGACAGACAGAAAAGAGACCCCAGCAGTGTGAGCTGCTTTACTTCTTGAGGCAGATGCCAATTTCTAAGTAACCTAGTCGGAAAGAAGCCAAGCAAAAAGTGGCAGCCAAGAGGTTGAAATAGACCTTTCAGCAGTTTTATGGTGCTGGGGAGAGGAAAAGTGGAGGAATGGAAGGAATTGGGTTTCAGTTGAGACCACTGAAGGACTATACCAAGCCTTACGAAGAGTAAAATTTAGGCTTGAGAAAGCCCAACCCTATTTGGATTAAGCCTCTGTTTGCCAGAAGCTAAAGACTCATCTAAAGTCCTCTGTAACTTTTCATATAAAATGTTGCATTTAATCACAAATTACCAAACCTACCAAGAGGACCAAGAGAAAAAACAGACACTAGAAACAGACCCATAGACAAACCCGATATTGGCATTATTAACACCGAATTTAAAATAACTATAAATGCGTTCAAGAAGTTCACCAGAATACTATAGTTTATAATTTTAAAGTAGTCAAATAAGGAAAATTATAGACCTCAATTTTTTCATGAACAGCGAAGAAATCTGAACAACATATTAGTAAATCAAATATAGCAATATATAAAAAAGAAAATATAACCAAATTGGGTTTATTTCAGAAATGTAAGTTTAGCTTGACGTTTGCAAATAAATTATGTAATGCACCACATTAACAAAATGAAGGGAAAAAAATGATTGTCTTAATAGTGACACAAAAGCCTTTTGACAAAATTCAATATCCATTTATGAGAAGAACTCAGCAAACAAAAAAATAGAAGATAACTGCCTTAATTTGGGAAAGTATATCTATAAAAAAGTTGCCGGTGACATCATACTCCACATGCTCCATCATACTGCACATGCTGTATCAAAAGCAGGGAAGGATGCCTCTTATCATCACGTCCTTCACTGTCATATGGGAGATGCTAGCCAGTACAGTGAAGCTGAAAGATTAAAAAATAACAGGATAAGAACTGAACAGGAAAATGAAAACTTTATCATCTTCAGAGAACATGATTCTGTATTTAGAAAATCTAAAAGAATTTACAGATAAGTTTTAGAATGAATCAATTTAGCAAGGTCACTGGATACAGTGCACAAAAATCAATCACATTTCTACATATCAGCACCAATTATAGAGAAAAGGAGAATTTGAAGGACATCATACATTTTCATCATTGTGTAACAAATCACCCCAAAACTTAATGGCTTAAAACAGCCATTTTATTTGTTCACAGTTCTGTGGGTCAGCAGTTTGGCCTGGACTTAGCTGGGTGCTGCTTCTGCGGGACTCACCTGAGGTTATTCAAGTGGCTAGAGGCATCTGACAGTCACCTGAGACCGAATGGTGTAAGATGACACTTGCTCACATGTCTGGCGGCTGGTGTTGGCTGCCAACAGAACCTCCTTCCACATGGTCTCTCATCTTCAAGGAAACTGGTCTCAGCTTCTTGGTATGGTGGACGCATCAGAAGGAGCAAAGCAGAAGCTCCACCATCTAAAGGCCCGAGCTCAGAGGTCACACAGTGTTGTTAGCAATTCTGCATTTTAGTGGTGGAAGCAAATTACAAAGTCAGTGCAGACTCAGTGGAAGGGAAATTGACTCGCTAATGGTAGAAGATGCAAAGAATTTGTGGACATTTTACCCTACCACAGATACCTAGGAATAAATCCAACAAATGGTGGACAGATGGATAAGACCTCTACATAAAAAAAACAATGAAACATTAGTGAGAAAAAAATGAAAAGATCTAAATAGATAAAGGGACATAGCGTGTTGACACATTGGGAGATTCAGTACTGTGAATTTTATCATTTCTCTGCAAATCGAATAGGGGAAAGGACTATCTTTTCTGTTAGTATTACTTAAGTAGATATCCATCTGGAAAAAAACAGATCTTGATCTCTATATCACATATAAAAATCAAGTCCATCTAGATTATGAATTTAAATGTGAAGAGTAAAACGATAAAAATTCAGTAAGGAAGCATATGGGAATATATTTGTGATCATGGTATAATAGTAATTTCTTAACCAGGACACAGAAAGCTCTTACCATAAAGGAAAAGATTGATATGTTGCATTTTATTAAAACTATAAGAATGTTTGATTATTATATACCATTCAAAGAGTAATAAGATAAGTCACAGAATGGGAGAAGATATTTGTAATACTTTTATTCAACAGAGAACTTGTATACAGAATGTATAAGAAAAAACTATATTGTTTTTAACAAGTAATTAGGAAAAAAACAGACAACCCACTATAAAAATGAACGAAGGATTTGAGTGGACACTTCACTAAATATGATGTCCAAATGGCCAGTGTGCATATTAAAAGGTACTTAGTCTCATTCTTCAGCAGGAAAATGGAAATTAAAACCACACTGAGGTACCATTACACACCCATCAGAATATTTGTTTTCTTAAAAAGTTCTCTATACCAAGTGTTGATGAAGATGTAGAATAACAAATTTCATAGACTGCTGAATAGAGTGTAAACCAGTTCAACTGCTTTAGAAAACTGTTTGGCAGTGTGTATTAGGGTTGAATGTGTATGTTCTTCCTGACCCAGCAGTTCCACTCCCAGGTATATATATTCAAGAAAAAAATATGTATACACGTGTCACAAAAGACATGTCCAAGATGTTCATAGCAACATAATAGCAAAAAATTTGAAATGACACAACCGTTCATCAACAGGAATGAATAGTGTTTTATTTGCATGCTGGAATCTGATGTAGCAATAAAGAATAAACTGCAGCTCTATCTAACAACTTAGTGAATCTCAGAAACGTAATGTTAACCATAAGGAGCCACATGCAACACAAATGCCAGTGATTTCATGTATATAAAATTCAAAGCAGGAAATCTAATCTGTGGGGATAGACGTCAGAATGGTGGTTACTTGGGGAAGAGAAAGTGTGACGGGGAGTCTGCAGATGGGGCGGGGTGCTTCCGAGACGGGGACGATAGTCTGCTTTCTGGCCTGGGTGGTGTTCCTTGGTTGTGTTTACTTTGATAAAATCACTGACGTGTAGGTTTGATTAGTACACCATTCTGCGCATGTGGTATATACTTTAGTCAAAAAGGAAAACATGCAGACACACAGTTACAAAACAGCTCAGAAGGAATTAGGCTCTGAAGCTAATAATGTTTATCTCTATGTGAAATGTTACTTTGGGTGATGTGTATTTTTTCCCCATATTTTACTTTTATAATCCTTGTTTATAAATATCAAAACCTCGATTCTCATGGGAAAGTTGACATAACTTGTAACCTCCACAGAACCCGGAATTATCATACTCTGGAAGGCTGTCCTACAGCTCAAGTATGGCATTTCCTCTCTTTCCTAACCAGGCCCTAAAAAGCACCTTGGGATTTCCATTGATTCGGTTTGAGGATGCTGTGATTAACCTGGACCCATTCACTCGAGTCCATCCCTACGAGACCAAGGAGTTCATCATCAATGATGTCCTCAAACACTTCCAGGAGGTGAGCTTTAGAGAAGTTCTTCCTGGCCGGGGCACGAGCACAGCGTTGTGCTAGTTGTTTGGGAATTTTGGTTAATAAGACGTAGCTATTGAGAACCTGGTTCAACATTTCAGCTCTGGTGGTTGTGTTATGGGTCGGGTCACAGCCCACGAAGCACGTCATACGCGTCGTGAAAATCCTAAAATGGTGCGTATGATTTATGAACCATTAGTCTCGTCCCTCAGAACTAGTCTCAGGGGCTTCTACTAGATCCGTCACAACTCTTAAGGGTTTAATGGATGCTCTGATGATAATACAAAATACTGTCAGCTCTTTCGTTTACCAGGCACGGGCTGACTTTCAGCGACTACACCAGTGTTCTTAGAGCCTCAGATCCTGGCCTGGAGTTGAACTTAAAAAAACGTTTTATGAAGTTACACATTTTCCATTTTGTATTTATTAGCCAGACTGCGAAGACCAAAATATAAAGCCAAGGCTTACTCCACAATGAATAGATAGGCCACGATTGTATCAAATTTATTAGTTGTCAGGGTAAAGTAGATCTTATTCTTGCTTCCTTTCTCCCTCCCCGCTCCAAGTGCCCTCCTTTCCTCCACTGTTTCCTTCCTTGCCTTTCCTGAGTGGTGGCATGTCCACTGAGCTGTAAGGGGAGTGATAGAGCAGATGTCACTGGAACCTGGAATCAGGCAGTGGAGGTACACGAGAGGTGGAAGGTCACTTGATAGGTCCCAATGTGCTTCTTGGTGTACCGTCCCCTCCATAGATTACAAGGGAACCACAAATCTTCCCACCTCCCTTACTGTCCTTTTAAAGGTCTCCTTGCTGCTAATTAATTCCTGTTTGTTGCAGCAGTGGGGAGTATCATGTGCATTCTAAGAAATATTTGTAAAGAATCATTTCTATGTCGTACCTTTTTTTATTCTTCTAAATGGCTTTGAAGTTGACCTATGACAGTAGTGAAAGCAGCCCCTGGGACGTGTGTGTTGGGAGAAGTTTAGGTGGAGCTCATGCAGGGACAGGAGCTGCAGTGATAAGAGTTAAAAGGTAGTTGTGTCCCTGGGAGTGGAGGTCAAGATCGAGGTCTAACCTTTTGCTTGGTTCGCTGTCTGCAGATGTAACAGGTGCTGCTTTCTTGTTTCCCTACCCCATTTGACAGGAACTCCTCAGCCAGGCAGCTCGGATCCTGGGATCGGTGGACTTCCTAGGCAATCCTATGGGGCTTTTGAATGACGTTTCTGAAGGGGTTACTGGACTGATAAAGTATGGAAACGTTGGGGGCCTTATCAGAAATGTTACGCATGGAGTATCCAACTCTGCCGCCAAGGTAAGGAAATAGACGTGAGGTGCCGTTGTCATTAAGCACACGAGTCCTCTACACCTCTGTCGTTTTTGTGATAGGTAACAGCTCGTGAGAAGTCACATACTTGGCCTTGGCCTCATTGCACACATGCCCTGCCTTCCCCTCATCTCCGATAACCTGGCACCCAGCCCGCCGAGTGCACCTCACAAATATCTTTCTTCCTTCTCTCCATCACCACTGCCTTCGTCCAGGCTCTGGTTATGTCTTCCCTGGGCCCCTGCGCCAGCCTCTGTCCCCCTGGATGTCACTGCATCTCTCACAATGCCATCAGAATGAACTCACTCTTTACAACGTAGAATTTGATTGTGCCGTTCTCCTGCCTACAATCCTGCAGTCCTTCCCCACAGCTTACAGGGCAAAGTCCAAACTGAAATACAGCCTTCTAGAACGAAGGAACCCTTTAAGCCACCTGAATCTGATAGCAGCGGAAGGATGTGGTATAAATCATTGTCTTGGTGTGTAGGTGGCCTTTCTGTTCATTGGCCTCCACAGCAGGAGCTGATTTTGTGTGTGAAGCTGGAAAAGGTGCAGGCAGTGGCATGGAAGGGGAGTTGCCACTTGCCAGCATAGGGCAGGCCTCTGCCACGCCCTGCCTTCCTCCCCTTCCTGTCAGCTCAGCAGACTTCTAGAGGGGGACCTGTTGGCGAGGGAACCGGGGCTTGGGAGAGCACCCGTGCTCTCTGCTCGTTTACTGCAGAGGTTGGCTGTTGTACTGAAACCCCACTACCCTCGTGCCCTCGGCCAGTAGGGTGTAAACATGACTCTACTGTAAAGAGTGCCGCATAGGGATTTATCTTGTTAGAACAGTGGGAAGGAGAACAATGGAAAAGAGCAAGTAAAAAGATGGTGTTGATAGCATATCTGTATCGTATGGCATTCTCGGTAATAATGAGTGAAAGCTGGGAATTTATTCCTGTTTTCCAAACTGTTTTTGAGAGCTGATAGTTCTTTAATCAGATCTATCTTTTCAGTACTGTAGTTATATTAAACCAGACCAAACGCTGTGGTTTGGCTTGTGGTTCAAAATAGGCAACACTCTTGCTTTTAGGAATAGGGTAAGAGGTAGAGGCAAGAGAGACTTTCTGAATCACGGTTTAGAAATAGACTCAAGTTCAAAGTCTGAGCACATTTCTCTCTTGAATGGTTTCTTACACGGCCCTCGGACCTTCACCCTGACGGCAGCATGAAACATCTCAGTGGTGGCACAGGGACCTCACTGTTCTTTTAGCCACTGAACTTGATGTAAACAGATACATTTAAATAATTAGTTGTAAACACTCAGTTTAAAGATTTTATTTAATTGTATTAAATTCTAATTTACATAGCAAGTCTCCTCAGTTTTATACTTCCTTTTTTTGTTTTTGTATCCCTGGGCTTTGCTTTAATTTGAAAAAATAAATGTCTTGTGGTTTACTGAGAGACCTGCATCAGCCTGGAACTTAGAAACGCTGCTCCTTCACAGGCTTACTGTGAGAATAAAATGAGATATGCGCTTATGAAGACTTTGGAAAATATAGACTGACCAGGAGAATGAATCTTCATGCTGACCTATTTGCATCAGTGTAAAATGCTCAGATTTTAGCCCCCGGGGAACCGTGAATGCCCTTACAATGAAAGCCCATCTACAAAGGAGGGGTGTCTCAGGTTCGGGGTGTGGGACCTGTAGATTCCATGTGGGCCAGTCTGGCTGTTAGGACCCCTCCAAGGTTAACCTTCTGGACGAGAATGAAGAAGCTAAAGACGCTCCTGTGACCTCCCGACAGGTGCGTGCTTGTGTGGGCTTCTCCAGAGTTTCTCTGTGACATCCAATGAAAGTGTCGGTCCTTTCTCTGTTCCCCCTTATTTTTATAAGCCTCATCTGGTTCTTCTGTTTCCCCTCGAAAACCTTTGGAGCTTGAGGGTCAGCACGAGATTACAACTTAAGCAGAAAGAAAGGGCAGAGGATTCCTTTCCCTCCCTTCACTCCCGAATCTGTATGAAGGACCAGGTGGCAGTGACCGTGCACTTGATCGGATATCGTGCTTTGTATGATCACTGGATTTGCGTGAAGGTCCCCTCTCCGGACCCAAGGCCTCTCACGTGGGAAGCCTGCTCCCAGGTGGTTGGGGTCCTTCAGGTGTTTCTCTTGCCTTTAGTAAAGCTCGTCAGTGCTGGCGCCACAGGCTTGCCACTCAGAGGAATTGCCATATAATTTATTTTGATACCAAGACCCCTGGGCCTATTACAGAAATTAGTCTGTGGATCTCTAAGATGAGAAAGCAAAGAAACTGAAAATCACCACTTTTACTTGGAAATGGTACCTCTAGATCCAGATCTGTCAACTAAACACGCGGTCAGGTCGTCTGTGATTCCACACATATGTAGTTCGGCTAAAGATCTCCATTTTCTTGCCGTTCTGTGGGTTGAAGTCAGACCTTTAATGTTGCTTTAGGGGAATGTTCTGTTTGCTTTTCTGTTTACACAAGGAGGGTTTAAGGAAGTGCAGATGACCACAATAATCAACTGTTGGCCCGTGGGAGTATCCTGTAGAGTGCGGAGTCCCCCTGATTAAAGAACAGGGTCAGAAGACAGCGGCCTCACCCAGCCCCAGGCTGCCGGCCGCACTCGGCTGCACAGACCAAAGGGCTTCAGCCTCATTCTGTGGGCTTGTTTTTTCTTTTTCTTTTTTTTTTTTTTTTTTTTAGGCGAGGCAGTCCTTGGTTGACCTCACATTGCCAGGACCTTGTCAGTTTACAATCCCTTATTTTTTATTTTTTACTCCTACAGTACCTGGTCTTCCTAGGTGGTCTTCCATCCAAGTACTAATCAGGCCTAACCCTGCTTAGCTTCCAAGATCAGACAGGATCGGGTTTGTTCAGGGTGGCGTGGCCATAGACTCGTTCCATGGGCTGGGCATGGCGTGGAGAAGAGACATTCCATAACCCTCTTGAAGTGAATTAGAAATATGGTATATGCGATGTGAGGAACTCGGGTTCTGACTGGATTTTCGGAGAGGCTCATGCCTCCCAAAAGATTGGCGTCATCATAGACGGAGGGTTCTGCATTGAGGGGAGCTTCGGGCTGCGGGGGTGCTGGAGTGCCACGCCCATCCCTCCCTGTAAACAAGCTTTCTCTCCGCCAGCCTTGAGGGCATTTCCTCTCACCCTGTGAAAAGGTGATGGTGATTTTCCCTGTCCTTATGACTCAAGGAGCAAAAGAGATGAAACTCATGAAAACCCAGGGAGCAGTTGAAGGGACCTCGTCCTGTCCTCGAAGGAGGTCGTAGGCCTGCAGGCCCGCTGTCTGTGGGGAGGTGCTGTGAGTTCCTCACAGCCAGTTTTTAATGTCAGGCCTGTCATACCTGCTTCTGGAATTGCTCATTACATTTTCAACTGTTATTTCATTTAGTTGATATTAGCCTCAAAGAACCATAACTCTGAAATGATATGGCCCTTTTATCTTTTTTATTTCTCTTGTCCTTTCCCTCTCACATCCCAACCCCCAGAAATGGGCGTGCAGGTTCCAGAGCCAAGATGATACGGCGTGGGGACTGGCCACCATGCTGTGTGCTCTGTTCCCTGACTCCCTCGTCTGGATCTTGGCCAAATGGTTCTAATCCTCTGAGCAGAACCTCAGAGTCTGATCCTAAGTCACGGCAAGCTGGTCATGCCTTTCTTGGGATACGATTTATTTAAGAAAAGCACATTTCACGTCAGGGGAGCAGGTGTCTCTCCGCAGCATGAATTCTTCCATGCCGAGTGTCACACACAAGGCCCTCTAACTTCCTTCAAAGCCAGAGAGCTTCGGAGACCCCCAGTGAACAAACTCCCTCTCCTACATAGACTTCCATTTCCCTTCCGTCTATCAGTATTGTGTAATATTTTCAAAAGCTTACAGAAAAATTATAGCTATTCCCCCCAAAATAAAAGTTCTTTTCAAACTAAGAAAATCTCAGCTATTAACGATAGAGCAGATGCCCCCATTCTCTTTTTTGCCACTGTGGAAAGTTGCTATTCACTGGGGACAGCTGTGCTTGGTCTTCCCGGGGGAAGAAAACCCACAACGTACTTAACTTCTTTCAGAAAAGGAGAGCAGCTCTTCTGAGCATCACTCATGGGACCTCTGCTCTGTCCCACCTTCCATTTTCTCTCTGTGTCATCATCAAGGCAATATAGGACGCCTTTGATCTTGAGAACTTTTTAGATCCCAGCTACGTTTTGACTCTTCACTTATGAATGCAGATATTTTAATCATTTTCCCTGTTTTTAACCAAAATTATTTTCATCAGTCTGTTGTTCGTGGAAATTGGAATTCATGATTTATTATTATCTACATTTTAATCTTACTGATAACTTTTGCAATGGTATGGTAGGTTTATTCCTTTTTCTTTTGCTTTATGGTATTTATTTCTAATAAGCCCAAATTTCCCAGCTCAAATTCTGCAGACTTAAATTTTTGTCTAGAAAATGAGTTTTCTTTTGTTTTTTTTTTAACAAATATCTTTTGTTTTATTGCTTTAATCAGTTTTTTTAGTTATGAACTAATAGTTTTGTATTATTTCTTGATGCTAACAGCATTAGTCGGAAAAAAGATGTACGAACAGGGCTAAAACAGCCCACTTCATTATGGAACACATTCTAATTTATAAACATTTATTGAACGCCTGTTTGTCAGACTATGTAATAAATCCTTTACATTTTTTCATTGTCTTATGTACATTGATCTCTATTCTTCAGATCAAGAAACTGAGACTTAGAGAAGTCAAATAATTTTGTTAAGAGCACACACCTAGAAATGACGGGGATGAATTTGAAACCAAGTCTAATTAATTCTAAAGGCCTTGCCTTTTTCCTATATAGTGCTTTTTATTTGTGCATATAAGGCTTTCTTCTAGGCACCACAGAGAATATAAAAATTAATTACCGCTAACTTCCCACCAGGAGGTTACTTTTTGACATCACTTTGTTAGCTGGTAAGGTAATGGCTACCGTACCATCTGAGTCACAAAGCAGACCCTCAGGAAATGGTGGTGGCCGTGGTCATCCTTGTGTTGGATTGGGAGTGACTATCACCATTTCCTTCTTAGGCATACAGGTTCTTAGTAGGGCCTCAGTGATTGCAAACCTGTTTTACTCAGGTGATAGCATCTGATCATCAAAAGATAGGATAGGCCGTACTAGCCCCGTCATCTAATGAAGAGACTGAAGCCGAGGGAGGTGAGGTGGCCTGCCCAAGGTCAACAGGCAACTGCAGAGATAAGACCTGATCTTTTGAAACAGTGTCTTGATTCTCGTTTCAGTTCCACTTTTGAGATACGTATTGCTAAGTGCTAGATTTGTTCTAGAAATGATACAGAAACAAAAAAACAACCAAAAAACCCTCCCTGGTTTCAGAAAGAACTGTCATCAAAGCTTTTAGGGAAACTGTCTGAAGATAAATACAAGCAAATTAAGTGAGAAAGAGAAATAGAAATTGAGACTGTTTAGATAGTTCAGTGGAAAATCAGCTAGGACTTTAGATGATATTTTGTTTCATTTCCTTCATCTCTGTTTGGGGTACAGTATGCACAGTGGGGGCTTCCCTTCCAGGAGGATCTTCCACTGGCCCTTTGTGCCCAGGAAACCAGATCAGGGGCAGGGCAGTGATCCAGTGGACACTGACTTCTGTGTCCCTTCACTCAGAGATTCTCAGCCCGCCCCTGCCATTAGCCACCCTCCTGTCATATATACTGTGACCATGTTGAGAGCAGAGTGGTCGATCCATCTGCCTTTTGTTTAAGAACCAGCATTTGTTTGTGTTTGGTTTGTAGGCAGTATATTTAAAGGCTCAAACAAGACTAAAAGCCCTGTTTAGTCAAGGCAAATGTTTTATCTTTGCACAAAAGAATGTACTGAGTGCCTGCCTGCATGGATTCTGAGGGGAAAAGGCAATTTATGACTTGTATCTGTTTTTGTCATTATGTATGACTGCTTCATTTTATAGTTGAGCTGATTATCCCCATAATAGCTTTTCCATGTACCTATAAGAAAGTAAGAGGTGAATGCCTTCTTATAAAGCATTGGGGTTTTAGTGTATTTAAGTTGGCACAAAACTTTAGGTTAAATGAAAGTCTCTTTAGACAGTGATCTATCCCTTAGAGAATGTAGAGTTTTCTATTTTCAAAAAGACTTTGATCCTAAATAAGTCACCCAAGGGATTTCTTTTCCAGCCAAGAGGAGGTGCCTTCAAGTTGTTGTATAGAGGGAAATGACTCAAATTCTTGGCACCACAATTTTTGTCTTATTTTCCTCTGATAACGTTGAATGCTAAAATGATTCCCTAAGTCTGAGCTCAATTTAGTTAGAGGCAAATTTTAGATGTCGAGTGACCCATCAGTGACGCACCCTAACTTGGTCAAATCTCAAATATCTGTGGGAATTGGAAGTGTGCTGGGCGGGGAAGGGAGGGGTGGGAGTCCAGTGGTGGCATGAGAACCACAGGAGTGACCAGAATTCCCCGACAGGCCCCACCTGCCCTGTTCAGCAGCTTTGCTCATGGAGGCACTCAGGGAGCGGGGTTCCGTCGTCCCAGTTGTCACGCCACTCAGGCAGCTCCATTGCCAGAAGTCAGGGAGCAGGGCGGCGGCAGCACCCCTGAAGCTCTGTTTCTGCGGTAGAAAGACTGGAAAAGTTTAACACTGCTTTCCATTTCCTGACAGCAGTTCAGTTAGGAATCAGGTCCTTAAGTCGTGGTCTCAGACGGAACGTCTCGTGTCGGAGGAGTTTACTTTATCTTCCAGCACTGCAGTCTCTGGGATGGAAAACTGTTCGCTTGCTAAATTGAAAAGACAGAAATATGCGTGTCCCCCAGAGAGCAGTGGCCTTCTAGCCTGGTGTAAACGTGGTAAGGAAAAGGATAATCTGTGCACGCTCTCTTAGGTTGGCTGGTTACCCCCAGGGAGGAGCCCCCTTTTCTGCCTCTCAATATTATTCATGTCAGTATGTGGCCTTTCTTGAGAAACTGTGGCAAACTTACAGTGGGATGAACTATAACCCAAATTTATAAACCCGGAAAGGCAAATCAAATTCAGTTTTTAGCAGTTAACGGTTAGAGCTCTCACTCTGTCTGGAGGGTCCTTTCTATTTCCCTTTTCTTCTTTTCCCTGTAATTATCTCTGTGAGTCTCTTTGCAATTTGAAGAAAAACTAAAAGTGTTTTCTTAGGAGAAAGAGGGGACTACCTTGGTCAGTATCATTCTTAAAAGTCAGAAAGGGATGTGGATAGTAGAGCCATCATTTATTAGCTACTGTGTGTTGGGGACGGACTAAGACTTTACATCTGCTTAATTTTCCCATGGACCCGGTAGGGAAGGAAGTGTTACTTCCATTTTATAGGTGAGAAAAATAAGACTCAGGATGGTCAGTTACCTTGACTAAAGTCTAATAAGGAGTGAGTGTGCTGGAGCCAGAAATTTTAGAAAATAGTGAATTTGGGAGCCTGCCTATATATTTTTTTTTTCTCCACACAACGCAGCTTCTCAGATACAATCCTCTACCAAACCCACATGGCTGTAGAAGCGAAAACACATGCAGTTGGAAACACCACCATTTAAAAGTAAAGTTCAAACAGTTTTCAATTTGTTCTCAACTTTGACTCCTCTGTGTGGGACCTTAGGATTTTCCAACTGTGATTTCTAGGCTTTCTGAATTAGTCTGCATTATCTGAGAATCCTTAACCTCATGTAAAAGGATTGAAATGGAAGCAAAGGATTGAAAGAGTTTTCTAATCCAAGCAAAACGTATCACTCAAAAGCATTCGAGGAAACAGACTGAACTTTCTCATACACCTGATATGCTCACCCCGAGATTGATTCAGCTTTCAATAAGGCAGCGCTTGTCGCACTCAGGCCCCTGCGCTGCTGCCCAGGGAGCCAACCAGAGCCTGGGGTCACTTCGTTTTGTGCGCCAGTGGCCATCTTCCTCTAAATGCACGTGTTAAATTGTAATTTCTTTAAGCTATTTCCTGGACTTCACTACTTTAAGCATTTCTAAATACTAGGATGTCATTTTAAAATGGTAGCAGTATCTGGTTTTCAGCAGAGCTTTCCCACCATCAACCAGTGGCAGAAAATAAAACCCATTTTAAGTCCTTTTCTTTCCTCCTCACCTCCTCTTAGCCTGTAGTACAGCCTTTCAAATTTCCTAGAGATGTTTTTGTCTGAGTTCTGCCAGCAGGTTGGCTTTCAGATGCTTAGTGATACCGTTGTTTGAGGTAAGACGATAGATAGGAGCGTTGGGGACAGTGTTTTTTCTGAGTTTTATGGTTAGTTCTACTGACTTGTTTGCTTCTTGGAGGAAAGAAGTATGAAGATCAACTAATTAGAATTAAACATCCCCCGTTGGAATAATAATAATACCACTCTATATTTGTCTTGATACTTAGTTACTGATGAAGCATCAATATATCTGTGATCCTTTCTGTAGACATGAAACCAGGCAGGTGGTGGTGGTGATGATGCTGGTTATGAGGAAAATGAGTCCCAGTGGAAGTAAATGTCTTGCCCAAGGCGGCCAAATGGACGGTGGCAGAGCTCTGGACTTCTTCCTTGGTCTCGTGACTTCTAGAACATTGCTGGACAATACTTCTTGCATCTTACCTGACACTGTAGAAACTGACATGTCCTCTGTATTAGACTTGGGTTTTCTGTCATCAGTGTCTGAGCCTTCTTATCATATGCTTCCCTGCAGAGTGGGTTTCAGAGAACAGAGGTGGAGGAAAATGTATCTTTCCCTTACAGAGGCTTATGAATTATTCTCTAACCATGGTGCTGTTTATGTGAAATATGTGGGAATCATGTGTTTGGGAGGTCACAAACAATGTGTGACAAGAACAATGCTTGAAGCATAGTTTTTTTTGTGGAGTAGGGGGTGGTAGGGAGAAAATTTTAAGCTTATATCAGAATATTACACTAAGTAATTTCTACAATGTTGGAAGTGAGGGGTGATCTCCCATAAGAGAGACCGTAGAAGAAAAGGAAGGTCCTTCTAGAAGCTGGAAGAGTCTGGCTTTTCCTTAGCTTTCCTCATAGCCAAGTGACGATCTGCCCAGGCCTAACTCTTAGCGGAGGTCGGCATGTCCTTGATGGTGGCTTGGAGGCACAGTTGGTCAGTAAAGAATAGCAGAGGCACCCGCCCTTCTCTCAAACCGGCAGATGGGAAAGATGCGGCTCTTTTTCTTTTAAATACCCATGGGGAAGCCCTCCTGTGCCGTTTCTAGGAACAAGGAGGTTTCCTCCTGAGGCACATGGGGAGGCTGGAGATCAACTTGAAAACTAGGAGCCGAATTGGGGGAGTGAAATAAAAAGTGAAGAGAAAGTGGCAGAAAGCTGCCCGTCCGTCCGGTCACTTCCTGTTTCCTCAGTTCTACCAGTTCTCGCTCACCTTTGCTCTTTTGCTCGTAGCTCTACCTCTGTTTGAAGCCCCCTTCTCCCCATCTCTGGCCAGATGGCTCCAACTTCGTAAGGTCCAACCCAAATGCTCTGAGATTCTCCCCGCTCCGAATCCCTTGTGCTTCCTTTAAAGCAGCGACCTCATGATTCCTTGGAAACTAGTAACCGTTTGTGTACGTGTCTCACACGTGTGTCGAAAAACCAGCATAGTCGTTATGTGCTAGGTCCGGTGGCAGATGCTTAGGAAAGTAAGATTTAAGGGAAGAAAAGTGTCTTTTGAGGGACGTGGAACAGAGAAGGCAGACAAGGAGCACTTGTAAGTAATCGTGATACGAAGAGAGCAAGTATTGCAGCGGGGCTCTGTGCAGAGCATCGCGACACGGCTGTGGGGGCCCAGGGAAGGAACACTGTTCTGTTCCTCAGGGGTGACATCAGCTGGAGGTGAAAGGGTGACGTCACACAATCGTCTGCCGATCCATTCGCACCCCGGGGTGGACCTAACGCTCCTGGAAGGCAGAGCTCTTCTCTGTCGTTGTGTTTTGCCAACTCACCCTGTGACTGACCGTAAATATCGTAAGAGAAACTGAAGCGTGTGGGCCACACCCATGTGGACTATCCTCCTAGCCGGGGCAGCGTTTCCACGTGGCACACGTTCAATGAGCAGTTGTTAGATAAGTGAAATACCAGCTGGATTTATTTTATTTTAGTTTATTGTCTAGCCATTTTATGGTTTTTATGTGAAATGGACAGAAACTTTGAAAAAGTTCATGACTTTCCTTCCAGATATGTTTGTAAGCTGACTGATAGCCAGAATCACACTATATGTATAACGATGCAGATAGGAGAAAGCTGTTGACGTTTTAGGATCCTGTTCCTCCCTTCCCATCACTCAGGCCTGAGACAATGACGACACTGAGTCCCAGTGGAAGTCAGTATCTCAGACTGAGAGAGGCCAGGCGTGCATTACTGGACCAGGCCCAGCCTCAGCTGAAGGTAGCACAAAGCCCTGGGAGGCTGTTATAGGGGGAAGCGGAGGAAGGCCCCATCCCCCTAAATCTAATGGGTCAAAATGATAATCATGGGAAAATCTGCTTACTTTATTAGGGCAAACCTGTAAGTAAACATCTCCTACAAGCTGTCGAATGTACATAACAACACACTTGTTTGGAAGCAGCAGCTTCCAGTGTTTTCTCTGAAATGAACACTAAGCAGAATGCGCTTCCAAGAACAGCCCGTGGCTTCAGGTTTGCTGCCTTTGTACTGTTTCGAAGCAGGCATTATTATCTTTTTATTGGTAACTTGGAAATTGGCAAGGATGATACCAGTTAGTTCTAAGACAGGAGCCACTGATGGCTCCTTATGGTTTTACAGAAACTTAACCTACGTAACACACTGCTGTTCTTGCTCGATTTTCACCAGCTCGTACATTGAAGAGTGCAAGGGTCATTGTTTTCATTTGACAGAAGAAGAGAAGGTAGTTGGCTCGTGGAGGTTGAGCAGGGAGCTTTAGGGGAGGGTGAGGACCAGGCTTTGCAGCCCAGGCTCTTACTTCGCTGCTCCAGAAAGCACCGTGTCCCTCAGGAGCGAAAGCACTTTCAGGTCTGTGAGATAATTTAACCCTGCAGTGTCCCCTGGGGCCAGCGGGCAGGTGTGACCACTACTTTCCTTTTAGTGATGGCAAATCCAGTCACACAGTCGAATGGTTTTGGCAGAATCACGCAGTCAGTGTTGGCAGCAGGCGTGGGCGCCCGGGCCTCAGACTCGGCCCACTGCTTTTCCCGCTGGACTGAGTCTTCTCCTAGGGGGCCAGAGCGGCTCTCTGACGTGCAGGGACAGCTGGGGAGAAGTCCGACTTCCAAGAGAGGGCCTTGCTCTGCTGGCACCCGCGCCAGGCTGTGTGCAAACGGTGGGCTCTGAAATCTCAGTCGGCCACGCATAAGATTGCTGAGGAATAATGCGAAAGGGGCAAAGTCGGCTAGGTGTTCTCAGCCTCTTGCTGGGGTTTCGTGGCCAACAGCATCAACAAGTGAGGTTTGTAGAATTGCAAAGCAAATTGAGGTCTCTCATTGAGAGAGTTATATGGAGAGAGAAATCCTTAGGACTAAATGCAAAGAGAAAGAATTTACCACTTGTTTCTCTTTAGAAGATAAAACAGTGAACAGTGTCTAACTTTAGTTTTATTTTAAAAAATGGATTCTGTGAGAAGCCTTGTTTTCTTCCACCTGGTATCGTAACTCGCAAACCTCTGCCTTTCCATTGAAGCCCATCTCGTAGTCTTCCTAAGAGAGGTCCCGAACCTAAATCTCTTTTTGCTCTCTTCAGCTGAGTGTGGCAAAGCCAGCCCTTCTGGGGTCTGGACCCTCAGCACAGTCTCTGACGCCTTGGTGGCAACTCCCAAACACAGATCTGGGAAAGAACTTGAAGGCCAGCCCTTCACCCTCTCGGATTACAGGTGGAGAAACTGAGACCCAGCAAGGTTCTCACAGCTCATTAGTTGCAGGTCCCGCCCTAAAACTCAGGTCTTCTGGTTGCGGGTCAGGTGTGGTCTTTGCGATGGTGTCAGCGGCTGTGGGTACCTGCTGCTTGTCCTTTCGGGAATGGGGGAAAGCAGAGCCCTGGGGCCACAGCCCTGGTGTGTGTTCTCAGCATCCCTCGTGTTGGTTTTACCTGTCTGTCTCCACACTAGACTGAGCTCCTTGGGGACAGGAACTAAGTCTTGTTCACCTTGGTGTCTTCAGCCCCAAGCACTGTGCTTGGTGAGCAGAACCTGCGTGTCATATGAAGCTCAGCTCACCTGAATGGGGAGGGGCGGGAGTAGAGGTCTTCTGAAGCACCTCACACCCCCTCACAGGTTCTCACCCTGTGGGTAAACACAGGCGAGACTGCACCCCATCCGAAACCAAAACAAGACCCCCACCCCCAATAATAGGGAGGCCCTCCATAACTAGGTTTAGAGGGCAGTGGCGAGGTGGGTTAGAGGTCAACCTTTGCTACCCACGTAGTCTTTGGTTGAAGCCAAAATTAATGTGACTTTGCCGGATGAATTGAATTTTTAAAATTTCTCCTAATGTTTCTACGTTTATCTGCATGTTATTAATTATGATTGTTGGCATTGGGTTCCTTCTAAAGTGTGGGTGAGTTAAGAGAGAGAGAGCGAGAAAAGAAAAAAGGGCTCTTCAGTAGTGATTCCAGCCTGCGGACGAAATGGCGGCCGGCCAGCCCCTGGGCGAGCGACGCAGACATGGACGTGTACACGCACCCGCTGTCTGGCAGGCCTAGAAGGCCTTGACTGTGAGAACACTTTGATCTGAACGCATACCTTCTGAGTCCTCCTTCAAAAGCTAACTCACTGTGCTGCCTCTGGCTGTGAGCAAAGTGACTTCCACGCCGACCCCGGTGGGTGACGGCAGCCGAGCAGTTGGGTTTTTCACGGCCCGGGCACCCTCTTCTCTCACGTGTGTCCCAGAGGTGTGTGGGCAAGGGGCCAAGCGAGCCAGGGGAGTCTGGACGCCCCTGCTTCTGGCACAGCCGTGGGGTCAGCCTGGCTTTAGGCTGTCACTGTCCTCACTGGAGTAGGTGCCAGAAACCTTCGCTTTTTGCCTTTTTACTTCAATCTGGCACACTCCAACAAAGCAGCGGGTCGAATGGTGCCAGTCCTGACCCAGGCCCGATGACAGCACCATCCTTCTGTCCCCAGGTCCTCACTGGGGTTCACACCCCCGGTCACACAGTAGAGCCTCTCCACTTCCTTGCCGAGCAAGATTGCAAAGAGTTAACACTTCTGCTGTTTCGAAAGTTATCTGTGAAGAGTATTAGTTGTTTAATAAAGCGTGCCTGCCCTCCCGATGAACCCGCCAGTGACTCTGCAGCTGGGGTCATTCCAAGTTCACGCGGTGGACTTTTGACTGCCTTCTGTGTCTGTGAAAACAGTCGGCAGCTCCTGCGGGGATAATTCATTCAGGCCTGTAACACAAAACTATTGCCAATGGGCACCTGCTGGGTGGCTTCCTGGGAGGGCGGGAGGGAGGGCGATGCTGAACCCACCAGGCATCTGCAGAGATGCAGCAGCCGGGAGCACAGGAGCCTCTTGGGGCTGCTCTGCTCGGGACCCCACCTCTGGCCCACAGGCGGTGTCAGGGCGGATTAGGGAGCCTTGGTTGGGAGAAGGGTCGGGAGAGGATGTGAGCTAATTAAAGGCCTCTTACAGAGGAAGAGAGGGAGTGGGGAGCAGTGGGGGAGAGGAGGAGGAAAGAAGTTTGGAGCACATTCTTTATTCCTCTTTTATCCCTCAAAACAAGAACACAGCCTGAACATTTGGTTATTTCTAACCTTAAACTGCATTCATTTGGCCCGATGTTACACTGGTTTTAGCTGTTTTTATGGAGTTACGTATATCATCAAAGTCTTATTTTGCCACATTTCCCCTGGAAACATCCTGTTCTTGAAATACCGCAAGTCAACTGCTTGAATTTGGCCTTTCTTCCCCACCTTGACACATCTGGGCAATGACTGCCTACTCCTGTGTTCTAGGTTTTCCCCTTTTGCTTAAAAAAAAAAAAACAAAACCCACTTGCCAGCTGTAGAGGGTGCTTCTGGGAGGATTAAGTACATGAATACACAGTAATGCTCATAAACATTGGTTGCTGAGGTGGTATATCACAGTTTGAAATGTCAGAGCCCCCACTATCTTGAAAATGCTGTGTAGGTCCAGCATGAGAATTGTCTGACAGTCACACCCACGTCAGAAAAGAAGTCACCAGACTGGTTTACTTGCTCTTTCGTTTGTTTATTTAGCCTGAAGATACCCACTCTCCACCCCCAATAAGTGGTGCGCTAACTTTTTGATAAACCTAGGGTACTTGAAATCTGTGGTATTTTCTTAATCAGCCTGGTAATGATACATTTCTTGAAAGCAGTTTTGTTCACCCACAAACCCAAAGCGCTTACTGAATCGTTTCTGATACATTTTCACATAAGCTCGATACATTTTCACATAAGTTGGGCTGTGTGCAGAGCAACATTTGGAGTAATCTTGCATACATGGTAACAATCCTAGGAAATTCCAGTCAAAAGCCAACAACCCGTTTCCTTCTTTCCGGGCAGCCTGGTGTATGTGGCTTTGTGTTCTGATAAGGAATGACCACAATGTTAATTTTGTATTTCCTTGCCTTTGCCTCACATAATCTGTTGTCAGACCTGACTAGGAGGCTCGTTCACTGTGCAAACTGAATAGTTTCAGTGGAGAAATTAGTTCACTATGTGGAATATGTTAGTGTGGTCTCACTCTGAGTGTTAAAATGTTAATTATGTTCATTTCTCAGTATCGCTGTACAGAGACGTGGGATGGACACTGACACTGATCACACAGTGGAAGGGAGTTGTACATTTGAGCTAGGAGCTGAATGGGTATCTTTAAAAATGCTGCTAGCTAATATTTACCGACTGCTTCACCATGTGCCACCGTGACCCTGCGAAGCACTAGTCCCCCTTTATGCACCAGAAATCCAGCAGCTAGCCTAAGGCCGTGAAGAGAGCTGGGCTAGGAAGCTGGGTTCTCTGGTTCAGAGCCCTGCTCTTGCTCCTGCCTGGTGCGAAAGTTGGAGCTTGTGTAGTGGGCTTAATTCTCGGGTTCTTCTGCAGTGTCACATCTGCAGGAATTAACCATGTAAGGCTGCACCCTTGAGAGGGCACAGAGAATTTGAGTCACAGTTTAAAGTCCTTTCCTGCAGTGCCCTATTTTGTAGATGCCCTACCATCTGAGCTGAAGCATGGGCTGAGACCCAGGCAGTGTCCTGCCTCTGTCTGACACAGCTAGTGAGGACCTTGTCTTAGCGCCCCCTAAGCACCAACTCAACACAGATGTGTGGGTGGAAAGCATAACCTCGTATTAATAAGAAGTCTTGCTCATTGTGTCCACATAATGAAGTTACGACTGTATGCGAACAGTGAAAACCGCCAGGCTCTGCGCTAGGTGCAGGGGAAACAAACAAATCCAACAAAGGTCCCCCACTCGGTCACAGTCCAGCATGGGAGGAGGTCCTCTACACACATGCTTGCAAGAGAGTGTCCCAGGTGCCAGGACCGAAGTCCACGCGGGTCCAGTAGGACAGTGAGGGCAGGTGCAGAGACGGGTGAGCCTGGGCCAGGGAGATGTTCATCCTGAGGGCAGAAGGGCCCAGAGTGGGGCTGCGGCACCGAGGCACCTGGTTCAGCAACGCTCAGGTGGCCACGCGCCTCCACCAACTGGTCTACTCGGCCAGCGGCCGCTGCCCTTCACACCCCTCCATCCCCACCTCTCCCCTTACCCATCATACATGAATTTAAAGCAGAAGAGACCTAACTGAAGCTCTTATTCTTGTTGTCATGATACGACCATATGTGCACATATCAAATGTTAGCTAATAATTTCCTGCAGGTATTTTTCATGTGTGTGGTTAGAACAGTTGCCCTTTTCACAGAGAGGGCCAAAACAAAATCAACAGCCACCCCCACACCTTCTCAGGGGGGAAAAAAACCAAACCTGATGTGCCTTATGTAATTAGAGCTAAAACCAAATCATGACCTGTTCCCAGCAGGTAGATTGCAAATCCAGCCAAACCGTTCTTTCTGGCCGGAGTGGCTTGGTGTGCAACTCACCTGTGGACTGCCTCCAGCACCTCCATCCAGACAGAGCAGAAAGCCATCCGCCCCAAAGCCCAGAGCACCCGACAGAGTATCTGCCATTGATCCCCAAACCATGTTTTGGGAAGTTAACTTATTTGTCCCCATTGGGTCAGTCCATGACACTGTTTCAACATTTTCTTTAGACAAACTCGACTAGATGTGATCTCAGTGGAGAGGAACAAGTACATTCTACATTGGAATATGTGGTTCATGGTTTTTCTGTCTCCAGCCCTCCCCTGCCCCATCCACTCTGCAGTCAGGAGATTTTTCTCTAGGAAGCCTTTCTTCCCCACTTCCCCTCAAGGTGGGTGACAGTGTCTAAGTTCTGAGTTGGAATTTCACTTTACGTGTGTGTAATCCAAGGGGACGTTTATCTTGATGTAGGAATGGCTGCCGTTTCTCTGCCGATGTTTAGACTAAGGCCACACGTGTTTCCGGGTTGGTCTTGGGATGGTGAGCCTTGGCGTGCTCCCTGTACCCAGCATCTCGGCGCAGGACGGCGTCTGTCCCCACCTTGTGCTGGGAGATGGGTTGGGTCCTTTGACTCTCAAGGTGGAACTTGGGTCGGGCCACTTGGCAGATGTGATAAAGAAAAGGTTTCCTGAGTAAAGCCTGATCACGTGTCTGTCAGGAGCGGACTCCCCGTCCTCAGTGCATGTTCTGTGGTCGTTTCCCCTCCCTTGTCCCCCAGAACTTGAGCATTTGTGGGTCGCCGCTTGTGTCCTGGGCTTGGTAGGCAGAGTCGCTTTTATAGGAGTTGGATACATTTGGATGTGATACAGAATGCTGTTTTTTTACATTTTTCTTGCATTGCCACCACATGGCTTAGTGCTCTTTTCCATGGATCCATTTCTGTTCGGTGGGGGAAGACGTGGTTCTGCTTACAGCGCCCACTGGCCATGTGTAGGCTGGCTGGCGTCTCACCCCCCCATCCCTGACGGATGAGTAATTTTAGAATGAGGCATTCCTTGTTTTCACGGAGGTTAACCAGCATTGCACAATAGACAGCTGCGGAGCATATTCTCGTTTGACTTTTCTCTCTACAGATATTTCTTAGCTTTAGTACGGCCTAACTAATCCCATCTTGGATCCCTGTGCTCTGAATCGCAGCAGAAGGTTTGAGATGTACAGAACGAGTTTTTGACCATTCCTGTGTGCCAGGTGTAACACTAGGCACCTTCTACCATTTCACTATTCTCTATTCTCTTTACATCCAAGTGCCCAGATACCTTGGAGTCATCCATACCACATCTCCAGCCCATCAGCACACCCCATCCGCTGTACCCCGACATGAACACACCCCGCCTGCCGCTGCCACCCTCTCCAGGGACCGTCCCGGCGGGTTCCTTGGAGCTGTCTTCTGCTCCCACCCCTCTCGGCTCTGTCAGTTCTCAGAACAGCAACTAGAGGCATCTTGTCAAAGCATAGCTCAGATTGTGTCACCTTTTTTTTTTTTTTTAAGGAACACTTCCCCAGTTTTACTTCCTCATCTTGTTCTTTGAGGTTCCAAGGCTCATTTAAGTCCGTTTGGCACTCTCCTTTTGCTAACATAGGCGGCTGTGGCACTTACCTGAAGGTGAGGAAACAGCCAAAGCAGTGGATTCCTGTTGTCCCATTTCTCCGACCCTGGGGTAGACTCAACAGCGGTCAGCCAGGTTCAGGGTCCTCTGAGAGACAGACCCCTTCTGCCCATCAGCAAAGCCGTAGGCACCCTGTGGAAAGAAAAGATAGCTGTCCTGTCTGCCTCAGGGAATTCTCCCTGTCTGCCCTCTTCCCTTTTGCCTGGACTCTGCAAAGGTTTGTTTTTTCTCCCTAGGTGCTGTGTCTTAATTAAGCTCCACACCCGCAGCCCAGGAGCAGTCTGGGAGAGGTGCTGCGAAATCTGTCACGGCTGCCATTAAATATGATTCCATGCGTTTTCCTGTTACTTTCAAATGCATGGGCACTGAGGGATACCGTTAGATGTTCTGATCCTTGTCTTGTTTACTATAGACATGGCCTTCAGTATCTTCAGTTAATAGAGAAATGGGCAGGAGTGACACTAAGTGTAGAACCCTCTTAAAGATGGCCAGAGAGAGAAGAAAATGGATGAGCAATAGCTCGAAAGGGAGGAAACGTTAAAGGAAGGCATTTTTATTTTGAAGTCTGAGCAGATTAATTCTATTTGTCAGTCTGAGAGGAAGAGGCCAGAAAGATTAAAGGTATAAGATATGATTAATTGAGCAATATCTAAGACAGGGTCTTATAAGAGCACAGAAGAGGTGTCTAGATTTAAGAACAGTAGTCCATTTATTCAATTCAAGGTGGAAGGGAGGAAAAAAATTTTTTTTTTCTTAGTAAAGTAGAATCTGTCATTTCTATGAAGTGGAAACAGAGCTAGGTGCTCAGAACTTGAAAAGGAACGCAGAGCAAGTCTTTACCTCCCTCCAGCAGCATTCCAGGGCCTGCCCTGGGGGCATGGGTGCCCAGGTGACCGGACCCTTCAGTGTTTCCCTGTCACTGGCCTCTGAGCTTTTTAGCATTGTACACAGCTGCCCATCTAGCCTTGCGAGGAAAGCAGACAGAAATATGCGTGTAGGATGGCGGATACCCACACTAATACCCACACGCGTAGGTAGTGCAGCAGTGGGTCACCTGTGGGTGTGTGTGCAAGGAGCACGTGCAAAGCATCCCTGAGGCATGCTCTGCAGCCTCCTGGCTTAATAGTGATTCCTGCTGGAAGAGAGAACAGGAGAAGAAGCTGACGTGCGTATGTCCCGTAGCTAACACTCTACCTTGTCTCTACTGTAGACACTCTTCCATCTTCAGTAGCAAAGGCTTCCTTCCTAAATCCAAACCAGTGCCTTTCATCTCTTATTCTCTGCTCAAGTAAACAGCAGCCATTCGCAAGATATTATTGGTTATCTAGAGGTGAAGTCTTAAGTGGAAGGAATTAACTGAAACTCAAGACTCGGGTACCTTGTGTTTAATTTTAATTTAATAAGCTGTGTCCTTATACATTTTAGAGTCAGGCCTCTAAACCAGCACCATCCAATAGAAATGCAGTATGAGCCATGTGTGTAATTTAAATTTTATAGTAGTGGTATTAAAAAAGTTAAGAGAAACAGGTGAAATTACTTTTGATATTTTTGTTTACTCCATTACATCCAAAATATTATTTAAATCTGTTAATAATTAAGATGTTTTACATTCTTTTTTCCACCTTCAGTCTTTGAATTCCTGTATGTATTTTATACTCACGGCATATCTGAATTTGCACTAATCTCACATTAAGTGCTCCGTAGCCTCCCGTGGCATGTGGTCACCTTATTGGACAGCTCAGCTGTAAACTAAGAGGTGAAACTAAAGTCACCTTATCGACATGTATTGTGTGTTTGGACCAGAGAGTTTCAAGTCTCTGGTTAACTTGATTATTTGAATACACAAGCTATCACATCTCCACTGCTTTTCAGTCCGCTTCTAGTCCTTTTGCCGAGTGATTCATTTCTAAGATTTCCTTTGCTTTTAATGGAAAAGGAGAGTATTGAATAAAGGACCTTTGTATAGTTTGCTTTTGTCTCCATCATTACAATGAGAAGTTTTCTACAAGATTCTAATAACTAGCTGTCCAGGTTATCTTTTTTTTTTTTCATGTTGTTTCCTTCCTTTATTTATGATCTTTTTGAATATGGCCATATTTCAGATACAGGCATAATTTTTAATTAAGTTAGATTTTTAAAAATGAATTCCACCTTTGGTGGCTGGTGTGTTTAGAAAAAAGGTTTCATAAACATTTTTTAAATTATAGAAGAGTCAGTTGATAGAGTATTATATAGTATGTATACTCTTTAAAGAACAATCAAATGAATACCAGGACCTAACATTCAGCTTAAACGACAGAATATACAAATAGAATATAGTAGAATATTATACTGATATAATAGACTACACTAGAATATTCTACTTTTGAAGCTTCCTTGATCATAGTCCCTTCCCTCACTTCCTACCCTTAGGTAATCTGTACTGAATTTTGTGTTAATCATGTCTTTTCTGTGTATAGTTTTACCATATTTCCATGTGTCACTAAACAGTGTATTTATAATTTGCCAGTTTCGAGCTTACATACAAAATCATACAGCATGTATCTCCTTGTGACCTCATTTTATTTATTCAAGGTCACATTTTTGAGGTCCATCCATGTTGATATGTGTATCTGTAGCTCATCCATTTTCACTGCTTTCTAGTATTCCATTGTATCAATGTCATAGTTTATTTATCTTTACTGTTAAATGTTTGGACGTTTCCAGCGTTTTGTTATAATAAACGATGTTAGCATTCTTGTTCATGTTTCCTGGGGTACATGCACAAGAATCTCCCCGAGATATACTGAGGAGCAGGGTTACTGGGTCATTGAGTGTATTTTTGTCCCATGTTCCTTTTTTTCTTCTCAGACTGTAGAAGCTTCTTATAAACTTCACCTCCATTTACCCTGACCTGTCTTTTTCAATATAGTCGTCACGTGTTTTCGTTCTACGTATATTATGTTTAACCTTCACAAAACATTGTTTTGTATTAAATAGTATTCATTTAGATTTATACACATATTTGTCCTGTTTTCACTTATTCTTTGCATATTCATCTGGAATCTTTTTCCATCTGCCAAAGAACTTCCTTTTGTGAGTCTTAGGGCAATGGACTTTCTTAGGTCCACCCCTCCCCCTCGAAAATATCGTTATTTCATCTACGTTTTGAAAGGTATTTTTGCTGAATTTAGAATTGTGGATTGGCAAATTTCTTTCAGCGCTTTAATGATATTTCTTCATTGTTGTTCTATCATTTCTTATGCTTTTTTTTTCCCCCTGTGACTGCTCTTAAGATTTACTCCTTATTTTTAGTTTTTAATAATAATGCGCCTAGATATGGTTCTTATGCTTGGGATTTGTAGAACATCTTGATTTTAGTTTGATGTCTTTTGACAAATTTGGAAAATTCTTGGATAGTGTTACTTTAGATACTGTTGCTGCTCCTTTCTCTCTTCCTTCTGTGACTCCAATTACATGGAAGTTGGACCTTTTATATATGTGTGTGTGTGTGTGTGTGTGTGTGTGTGTGTACATATATATACATATATATATATATATATATATACATATGTATATATATGTACACACACACACACACACACATACACACATACACTTTTTATCAAGTCTTATATGTCTCTTAGGCTCTTTTCTGTATTTTTATTCCCTTGTGTTTCCTTCATGCTTTGGTCTGGATATTTTCTGCAGACCATTTTTTCTAGTTCACTGATCTTTGGTACTCTGCCTACTTTGCTGTCTCAGCCATCTATTACAATCCCATTTCAGTTCTCAATAACTCTAACATCTAGCTCAGAGGTGATTTTTTCCCCCCTTAATTTTCAGTCATTTTATTGACTTACATGTCTGGTAATTTTCATTGGATGCTGGACATTGTGTAAGAAAAATCTTAGAGGCTCTGGCCACTGTTCTTTTTTCCAGAGAGGATTTATAGTTCTTCTTTCTTTCTGTATTCAAGTGTCCGGTGCTTTGATTTATTCTCATGTATACCTCCCCTGAAAAACTTGTCTTCTGAGCTTTTTTGTGTAAGGGGCATATAACAGCAAGAATTTTCCAGAGGGACTGTATTTTAGTAAGGATCAAAGCCCGGTATTTAAAGGGAAGAATCTTGAGGAAGGACTCTTTCTTCTGGGGATGGACAGTGGAGGCGGAGCTATGTGGGGAGGTAGAGATCAGCCTCAACTCCTGAAATCATAATGGAAGCCCTTAAGAAAACTTAGTCTTGAAGAATCAGTTCTGTTTAGATTGGAAAATAGGTGAATCTTTTTGGTAAACAATTGGCTCTTTCTCCAGTAGAAAATACATTGAGTCAGAACTCTGGTCTCCCAGCCTTTCTAGTAATTGAAGATCATCTCTTAAAAGCAACACAAGGCATCAGAGTAGGTCCATTAAGTCACCTTTACAAAAGCAGCTATTGAGCTAAATGGATTGTGTTTTCTTCCTCATTCCAGGGCTTGTTTTTTAGACTTGGAATCTATTAAGTAGGAATGGCTAATTCAGCAAAGAATGGCTAATTCTGCTTTTAAAACACCAAATCTGCAGGAAGCAGATGGGTGTGGATTCTAAATGTCCTCCCCCGGTCCGCCTTTGTGTCAGGTTGTAAGCTAGCAAAGATAGGAACACCTACGAAAAGGCTGGGAAGAGGGACTAGAGGCCCCTGGGGAGCTGTTGGGAAATAGAGCTAAGCTGCAGTTGTATTTTTATTTTAGCCTATCTGAAGGATGGAAACATTTGAGTCCATTTTTAAAAAACCCTTTTTTGGCCTCTCATTGGAGCCTGGGATCAAGCAGAGTCTCAGGGGAAATGAGACAGGGCTGGGATCTGATCCGCCTCCCACTCCCATGCTTCCTGCAACAGAGGGGTCCAACTTCTTTTGTTCCCCCAGATGCTAAAGACCTGTCCCAGGCTGTGGTCTTATCTAGCATTCTTCACGCTTGCCGATGAGTGACTTCCTGAACATCACTTGGAGTGAAGTGTTGGCCTCTGTCTGTCTAGCTTCCCCAGGTGCGGGCTCTCTCCCTCCCACCCCCACTAAGAAGTTGGTCGTAAGAAACAGCCTTGGTGTCCACTGTGCCTGCTGCGTTGCTCTCAGATGGCTGGGCCGTGCGGGGGAGCAGAGGGTGATGAAGACTCTCACCCTGGGGGCACGGTTGGTGTTTGCTTATTCTGTCCCCTTCATTTCTTTCTGGAGTTAGATTTGCTTGACCAGACAGTCCGGTTCTGATGAAGTAAATCTTTTGGCTTTGGTGCTCTGTCTCCTCCAGCAGATCCTCCGTCAGGAGTGAGGGTGGCAGGGCAGACCTTTCAGGCAGGAGCTCTGAAAATCACGGGACCCCCCAACCCACCACCACCACCACCACCACCACCACCGCCCAGTCTGGCTCCCATCTTTCTTAGCAGCCTGAATGATACACACTAGTTCTGGGATCTGACGTGTGGTACGTGAGCTGCCTAACGGACGTTTTCAGAACCCCATCTATCTCTGGGGCCTTTTCAGGTTGGAAGAGTGGTGGCCTCGGGGAAGGAAGTGGCCTGGGGCAAAGCCTGGGTGACAGAAAGGGTAAGGTGTCTGAGTGGAGTGTTGTTTGAGAAAGGATTATGGTAGCCTGACCTTCTTTGTTGTCCAGAAATTTGCATACTTGGCTACCTCCCTTTGTCACCACCACTGCTTGGGAAAGGAAAAGTGACTTACCTGGAGTCTCTGTAAGATCTTGACTGGTATCCAGGAAGGAATTTCCCGTGGAGACGAGACCAGGAGTCATGGTTGGGTTCCCTGCGTGTATCACCCATCACACGTAGGCAGATACTTGCAGACTCTGGTTAGAGATGCTCCTGGTCTGTCAGGTTTCACCAGCACAGCGGTGATAATAGCGGCCCCTACCTCATAGGGCCACAGTGAGGATCGGACTAAGTGATTTTAGAACTGTCAAGCCCTTGGGACAAGCCCGATCCTCAGAAAACACCGTTTGGCCTGTGTTTACAGTTACGAGTGCTACGCTGTGGTCATCAGCAGTTGGAAGTTTTCCTTTATCAATTCTGCCATATACTCACTCAAAACTTCATTTATTTGAAGAAACTGTTGGGGATAGATTTCTTCCTAAAAACCTCATCTAGGTATTTAAAACTCTTGAAACATATGTCTTTTTTAGCAGAAAGTTCACCTTATACTGGGACCTAGCACCTGAGATGGTTCTCAGTGATGTCACCCGTCACCTTTCTTCCGGAGCTTTTGGGTTAGATCCTATCTAGTCATTTGCAATACAAAGTGCTTTACAAGAATGAGTCCTTGTGACCCAGAGTGAGATAAGCTTGAGCTTCTTTTTTATTGTGAAATGTCCTGTTTCATGTCTAAATTTTTGCTTTTGAGATGTTAATCTGTTTATAATTGGTTTCTTTATGCTTTCCTTTGTCCCAGAATGGGTATATGGGTATAAGGTGATTCTTGTGTCACAGGATTAGACACCCAGGGTTCAGTGGGTAGAGGGAGTGGGGTGGGCCACTCACCAGAAGAAAGAATAGGCTTTGCAGGGTTAACCTTTGGCATTTACTCATTGCTTTGTGTGTTTTCCCCCAAGTGCTTTTAAAACCAGGGTCTCTCTAAATTAACCCAGCAACTCTGTGGGTAGTAGACCCTCTGTTTTACAGGTGAGGACTGATGCCTAAGGAGAGAGTATGTGTTTCGCTCGTGTTCACCCAGAGGATACTAGCGACAGAGCTGGGGTTGGGACTCCTTGCCTTTCAAACCCTGTGCGCTTTCCCCGTGTTGAAGTAATTTATCCACCAGGTCAGGCATTACGGTGTGACCACGTCAGAGGGGGTTTCCCCCCACATAGTCTATCTCCTGGTGCAGTGGAGGCATGGGCCATTTACGCATACCCATAAACCTTGCCGGGATGGCAGGACTGAGGGCTCTCATGAGGTGGGCAGGCTGATCCCCCTCATCTGGCACGGACTGCATGGAAACCCGCCTCAGGCTTCTCTCCACGTGCTTCAAGGGTTTTCAGCAGTAGACAAGTGGAGGCCTGGCCCCCTCAACACGACCCCCTACTCCTTCTGGGGAAAATTGTACAATGAGGCCTGGCTGATAAAGAGCTAAAAGTTGGGGCACCATCCCATCCCCAGTTGGGTTTATAGGTCTGTCCTGCCCTCGTGATTCTTTATCATTGGTGACTAGAAAACACGGAGAAAATAAGACACGGCTAAGCCGTGACACTTGTCTGCTGTTGAAAAGCAGTCTTTCTGTGGTATTTTGCATATTTCTGTGCTTTAGCCTTGTAGCAAACTCTACCATTCCTTTTTAAGGAAAAAGCAAAATCCTATTACGAAAGTGCTTCAAACCACTCTGAGCCTCTAGATTCAGCTGAAACACATCTGAGTTCACAACTGGGTCAGAGTTGCAGAACAGCAGAGAGGCTTGCCAGGCCAGCAGGCGTGTGTCCTGGGCTCCTTAGACGCAGGACGATCCTGAGCTGCCTTTGTTGCTTGTGTTTAGACCTTGTGTGCTGAGATAATTCTGGGTGGCTTTGGATAACTTTGTTTCTTAACTGAAAAGGAGTGTCTGTTGCCTGATAAGTGTTTATCCGTGAAATAGCAACATAGTGTGTGTCTTAGGGTAGGAGGGCTTTTAGATCTCCAGAGACCAGGGGAAAAAAAAAAAGGCAAGGTCATTGGCTTAGGCATGTTACTGGAGTAGAATGTCAGTCCTGGCTTTAAAATGTCTTTATTGTTCTCATCAGGGTCTCTTTTTCTGGATTCTTTCTCCTTTCTTTGCCTTGTGGGGGCTACACAGGATCACAACCAAGTAGAACCAAACACAGACAAACCTGCTCTACTTCTAGTGGATAGAGACCCGGGTTCCCCAAATTCCCCTTTCTTGCCAAACCTTAACTTGCGCCATGCCTTTTTTGTTTTTTTAATGCCCCTTCCCAGTTCCTTCACCATTTGGCTGAGTGAGGACTAGACCTTAGGTTTGCCTCGTGTCGGCGACAGATACCCACTGCTTTTTGGATGACAACCTCTTTAACCCTTCCTTGTTCACAAGTATCACAAAAGGGCTTTTCAACATCAAGGCAAAATTCACACTCTTGAGAATCATTTTTAACTGTGGATATATTAACAATATGAAGCAGAGTGATGAGGTGCAGACCTCAGTCTGAAGTGACTGGGTCCCACATGACTCGAAGGAGTCATGTACGCCTTCGTGTACCGGGTGGACATGGCTGATGTTTAAGCTTCCACACTGCCTCTGAGAGACTGTAAACATGGATGGCTGTTGCATGCCAGATGCTGTGCCGAGCATGTCACATTATCTCCTTAACCCTTCAGAGCATCCCTTTGACTTGATGTCTGTCATTATTTGTTATTGTTTGGTAGATGGGTAAACTAAGGTCCAGGGATGTTAAGCAGCTTTCACCAGGGTGCATATTTAGTAAGTAATAGACTAAGAATTTGACTCCTTCGCCTCTGCCCGCTTGGCTGCTTTAGGGCAGCCCCCATGAAGTTCATGTCACCCTCACTCACAGACGCCCTATATAGCTGTGTTTCCCAAATATACGTGTTCGAGCTGAGCTTCTTGTGGGCAATGCCGAACAGAACTGGGGCTGAACCACCTTCTAGGAAGAACGCAGGATGCCCTCGCACTGCAGAGTCCTGTCACTTCTCTCCTTTTCCTGTTATATGTGGTCACCATCTGCCCGGGTGACAAGAGAGGTACTGTCATCAGCAATTACTCAGTGGAGCAAGGATATTAAAGAGGAAATTTCCATTAGGTAAATAACCGAAAGAAGAACCCCAGAGAAGGGGGAGAGGTTCAAGCCCAGGCTCCTGTTACACTGGCCGCATATCTTTGGCATCCCACGCTTGCCGAACATCATGGAAGGGTCAGGAAAACCGATAGGATGGAACACAGGGACACGGTGTGAATTTCTTCTCTTGCACCATTCCAACATCTACTTGAATTTCAGTTTCATAAAATCATATGTTCTGAACCCAGCCCCAAACCCAGCCTAATTTGTAGTGGCTCCGTTTCTGTAGACAATGGGGTTATTTTTGGAAGGCGGGGTATTGACACGCACCATGTGTCAGCTTTGCAGTAGAACCAGCATCTTGAACTTCTTCTGAGATTTTTACCCCCTCGTTGAAAATAGAGCTTTACAGAAACTAATGACTTCAGGCTGTGGCCAGAATTCACAAGTGTGGTGTGTGCCGAAGCTTCCTCCCGTGAAGAAGGGGGCGGGGAATCGCTGTTGTCTTTGCAAGTGTAATAGCAGGTTTTCTAAAGGACATTCTGTTCCTCGTTCCTCGGAACCTCTCATTATAGTGAGGGCAGTATTCACTTGCAGCCTTAAGTTTTCTGTGGACTTGAAATTGCTTCAAAATGAGCTGCATTGACTTAAGTTTCTGCAAATGCTCCTTCTGTGTTGAGGTCATGTTTATACTGAGTAGAGTTACAAATGATCTGCAAATTACCTTCCAATTACTAGGCCTTTCCCAGTGTGTGAGCTTGGCACAGGCAGCCTGCCCTGGTGCTTTCACGCCCCCTCTGCCCAAGCTTCCAGTGTGCTGGGCACATATGCACAGAGCCTAACGCTTCCCACACACACTGACTCAGTCCTCACTGCAGCCCTGTGGAATCTGATTATTCTCATTTTGCTCGTGAAGAACTCCAAGTTCAGATAACTCAATACGTATATCACGTATATCAGGCTCTGTGCTAGTACTTTACATGTATTATGTAGTGTTTTACATGTAGTATCAAATCCTGACGGCATCCGTGTAAGTGGGTATTCTTATCCCCATTTTGAAGATGAGGAAACAAAGGCTCACAGAGGTTAAGTTGCTTGTCCGTGATCTCGTAGCTATTAAGGGTCACAATCAGAATCCGAACTCTGGTGTGCATGTCTTTTCATTACGCCACCTACATCCCTCCTGACTGAGGTCCTTAGAGGCAGGAGGCAGAAATTTGCTCGCCTGGCACACAGTAGGGGTTCCGTGCATGTTTGATTGATGGGTTGATTGTCCGGACGCACAGCTGGATTGGACTTGCTCCCACCCTGATCGTCAGCCTTCCCCCCAGTGCCTCCGGCCTTCATTTCTCGTTTTGACCAACCGTGAGCACGCCAGAGGGCATCTGCGCTATAAAAGTTTCACGGTGTACTCGAAGGGTGCCCTGCACCGTCACTCCCGCATGATGTTGCAGCTCTCATGGGTGTCTCTGCTCTGTTTTGACGATCATCTTCAAAGTCAGGAACGTGGGTAAAATAACACTTTGCGGCCTCAGAGGAGACAGTGCCAGAGGGTGCCCGTGGAGAGCGCTTACTGGAATCACCTCCCTCTCCAGCCCGTGTTCTCACCCTGTCTTTGAGGGAGAAATAAGATACAGGGTGTGATTTACTTTCCCACCGAGGCGGGGAATGAGAGATGGAATTAGGGATGACTAAGTGCTCCCACAGCGAGAGAGAAGGCCACAGCTTTGTGGCGCCCTGGATTCAGTCCTTGGAAGCCCAGTGGACTGGCCCGGGCCCAGCCTTTGACCTCAGGACCCTCCCCAAGCTGGCTTCAGTTTAGTTCACATCCAGTGTCTCTCCTTGTGAGATCGGATGAACCACTCATCAGTCTGCATTTGGGGGGATCGTAGATTTCAGCAATTTCCCAAGTTTTCTGAGTTCTCAAAGTCACATTTATAGGGGTGAAGACTTTCGTAATCAATTCTTGTTAATATCTTTGTATCCTTTTACTCAGAAGTAAGACAAAGGACAAGTCCAGTTGTCTTGCCCGAGTAATTATATTATGGACAGGGAAGTGGGAATTCAGACTGAAGTCCTAGAGTAAGTCGAATAGGTGCCGGCACCTTTCCATGGCCAAGGGGAGGCACCTGGGAAGCACATGGAAGAATCTGGCATTTAAGGGGAAGCGTGATCTCATAGGTCATCTTATTCCATCCTCCCGAAGTCACTATGGTGTTTGTGTACAGAGAGCACCCAGAATGAGACAGTGCTGTGAGTGCCAAGGCTGATATAGCAGAATCAGTTGGCAATTAGGCTTTTGGTGCAGGCTACTTATATTAAATTCAAGAGCACTGGCACCTTACATAATTCCAGAATATAGCAGGGACTCTCTGTTTGACCCTTTCCAGAAACAAGGATCCTATTTCCCTCTCCTCTCTCAATTCCTGAGTGCCAACAGTGTGTGCTCCAGCTTTCTGTCACTGGCTGTTTCTCTTATAGAATCATTATCTTCCTAACCAGACTGTCGTCCTTGAGGAAAGGTCCCAGACTGCTGTTTGCCTGTATCCTCAGCAGTACCCAAGTCTGTGCTGGGCCCCGAGTGAACGCTTCTTAACAAAGACATTCTGACTTGGCTCGTAGATCGCACACTGTCAGAGCTGAGAAGAGTTTTGGAAACCACTAAGTCCATCACTCTAATTTTATAGATGATACCACTCCAGAAACTCACTTTGGAGGCTGGTGTTTATCTGCTGGAAAGAAAACATTTATTTTATTATATTTATTTTATTTTATTTCACTTTGTTTGTTTGTTTGTTTGTTTGTTTACTTATGGTAAAGCCTGACAAATGACCATGATTCTAAATCTTTGGAAGGCTTTCTTCAAAGGATGCAGGCTGTTTCTCCATGGACTAGGATCTGACTACTCACCACAGTAAGAATGCTAGCTGGGGTCATCCTAAGCCATTGTCACTCATCCTTCCAGCCACATGACAGTGTCGGTACTATCACTATACTCCAGATGCTGAGAGGGGGGCTCAGGTCATGTAGCTACTGGAATGGTTAGGAATCTGGTTTGGTCAGATGCCCAGGCTCGGGGCTCTCAGATGGGGCCCCTGACTGAAACACCCACTTAGTGATTCAGAGTGCAGGCTTTGCAATGCCCTATGGTGTCTTCGTCCTAAAAGAAACTGTGAAATTAATTTCCATTAACTTTAAGTTCTTTATTTAGGAAGTGACAGGGAAGATGAGGCAAAAAGCAAATGACCATAGGTTTTATATCTCCAGAAAGGTCAGTTCTCACTGCCCTAGGCTGTGAAAGCATTTGGACTGAGCCAACGGAAGGAATGTTCTCATATCTTAATCCAGGAACCATTGCTTTACCTGGAATTGCTGTTCCTTCCTCCAGTTCCTCTTCTGTGCCCAGAGCTCACCTTCTCCTGTCACTAGTGTCAAGAAGCCTGAAGACTGATGGCTTCCACGGCAAATCTGTGTAACCAGCCGTGCCAGAGCAGAATGTAACAGGCCCCTGACTACCCAGTGTGCTTGGTCTTCAAGGCATGCCGTTTGCCTCGAATCTGTTCACTAAGCTTTATATCTGAATAACATTCCTGTGAGTTTTCTAAAAGGTTAGTCCTGGGTCATTGGCACTTAAACCACTTGTTTTGGTAGATCCTTCCCGAGAAGGTTAATTATATATTTGATATCCTTTCCTTTTTATGCCTGAATGATGAGGATAAGTACCCTGTGGTTTATTAACTGTCACTTTAAACCTTTTCAAATTGTCTTGTGACAAAACAGAGTTTTATGTCCTTTTTATCCAGCTTTGATGAATGAGATAGCTTTTCTAGTTAAAATATGCCAGGGTAAATAATATCTCTCCTGTTTGGTGGGGTAGGATTTTGCATTTGCAGTCATGAGTTCAAGTCTGCCACTTCGTATGAAAGGTGATCTAACTTGTTAACTTTTTCAAATACTTTTTTTTTTTTTTTGACAAATGGGTTGGATAATGGTTGGTAATGGTTGAATAAGTGAAAGAAAAACTTAAGGGCAGTTGATGTCTCTAAAAACTTGATCCAAACTCTAAAACAACAATTTGCCACATTTTTCTATTTTGTATCTCCCTGATTGTTAGAGCTAAGATCTTGTGTCCTTAACATATGGAAACCCAAAGCTCACCTCTTCTCCCCCGGGCCATTTTCTTATACCTTTCCTTTTTTTTTTTTTTTTTTTTTTTTGTAAATTTGCAATAGTATTGTGGAAGGTAAATGTCCTTATGGATTTTTAGGAGTTTTGCAAACTTCGTGCCCACCAGTGTAAGCGGCCTGCAATTCGTATGTGTCCAGTGCTGGAGAACCACCTCCTGGAACACACAGTATATAGATTCAGCAGTTCTTGTCTCTGTCAATTGGTGTTTGCTGCATTCCAGCTGGGAGGAAGGGAAGGTATTTATTTAAAACAATTAAAATAGTAAAAATACTGCTAAGGTTTTAAAACCCTATTCCCTCTGTTTTTAATCTGTTGCAGTTTGCAGGAACATTATCGGATGGCCTAGGAAAGACGATGGACAATCGGCATCAGTCGGAGCGGGAGTACATCAGGTACCACGCAGCCACAAGCGGTGAACACCTTGTAGCCGGCATCCATGGCCTGGCTCATGGTAAGTCCCATGCTTCCAGGCTGGGGAAAAATGGCTCTAATGCCACAGTCCTTCAGAGGTGCCTTTCCACCCATTCAGTTGCAAGGAGGGAAAAGAAAGCTGACAACAGTGGAGATCCTGGCTGGGTGTCTGGTGTGCCTGATAACTGTCCAAGCTCTCTTATTTTATCCACCTCGCAACTGAATGAAATGTTACAGCCTCTGAGAACTCTTTATTCATTTTCAAAATGCCATGCAGTTGCAGTTCCTTCCTGTTCTCTAGCTTCTGTTCTCAGAGTGTCATAAGGTGTTATCAGTTGAACCCCTTTTAAAAATATAGAACTGCTGTTTCAAGACATGCCTTCTGCTTCCTGAGCATTCCTTCCATAGAAGTGAAATGTGAAATTGGCCACCAGGTTTGTGGCCCAGATGTTAAAGGCACATTCACAGACTGTAAATCCTTGTGCCCAAGAGATGTAGTGATGGCACAGATGTGTCGGGTCTCTGAGTCTGTTTGAATTCTGACTTTTAGTGCTGTAATTCTGACCCATTTGCCTTTTGTTGTGTTTTCCCCAACAACTCTTAGCATGGCATGCAAGACCCTTAGAAATAGATACCCAACCAACTTTCCAACCACTGTCCCCCAGTCACACTGACTTCGGCTACTCAGAGCCACATACTGCTCTCCATGCCTCCAAACCTTGCTCACTCGTTCCCTCTGTCCTCCCCTTCTCTTCCTCACTTCAGTGCTTTCCAAAATCCTGCTCAACCCATAAGGTCCACCTCAAATGACGTTTGCCCAGCCCCACTGTCCCCATTTAGAATTAACGATGATTAGAGCACACATGGCAGTCTGGGTTGTGTTTGTAGCCAGCTGTGTGGGTCTTGCCTTCCTGATAGGCTGTGATAGCCAGGAGAGGAGAAAGACCACTTTGTGTTTACCTTTGTACTTGCATAAAAGTACTTTTATGATGCCTGGCGTGTAACTCATGCTTTGGTAACGGTTAGTAAATCGAACTGTTTGTGCCAGATTCTTAGGAATAGTCTGAAGCTATCGGAAGTCATATCAAGACTGATGAAGTTTTGATTATCTGCATTTGGAAGGAGAAGAAGGAATATAAATAATAAAAATCGTATTTTTCTTCATGTTTAGGACACAATGTTTAGGACAGAGTTTTTGTTTATCAGTTTTCCTAAGGGCGAGGTTCGGATCAAAATGCCTTTGCTTTCCTGAAGCCTGCCCAACTGGAAAGGGAGCAGCCCCCAGGGAGACGTTAAGCTAGGAAGAAAATGTGGCCGAAACTAATCTGTTTATGTGCTTTAAAAGTTGATTGTTGGGCAATCATTTGGGATTAAAGATTTAGTCATTCAAGTAACTAATGATGGTGCATTGGAATAATAGATGATTGTTTTTTAATGAATATAAAATGCTGTGCTGTCTATAATTGCCTTTATCCTTTATCCTTGGGATATGAAGAGAAAGCATGGCTGTCCTCACTTTTTAGATGGATGCACCAGTGTGCTGAGAGAGTGGGTAACTGGTTCAAGGTCACAAAATTCCCTTCAGCCAAGGTTCACTCAGATTATATCATTTCCAGGCCATGTTTGGCTGTTCTGAGACCAGGAACCAGTGGCCTCATTCAAGGAAGATCCATCAAGCTCTGGGTCATGTGAAAGCAGTAGTCTAAAGTGAGAGCCTTCCTCCATGATGAAAAAGCCCTCAGAAGAGAGCAGTCTCCCTGGTTTAAAACCGAGGGGTCACATTCAGTTTGACCGTAGGCCCTGCCAGACCCAAGTTCAGCGAGTCTCCGTCTCCATCATGAACGTCGTTCAGAGGGTTGGGAAAGACATGTTGCCTCGCTGGAGCAGAGGGACCCAGAATCCAGAAGAAATGTTGTGAACTGTTAGTGCGTTCTCACCCAGGGGATTTCCTTTACCAATTTGTCTCACTAGAGCTGAAGAGTCTAGAGAGCTTCTTCACAGCCCCACCATCAAAGGGTAAACATCCTGTAATGTCCCTGGCACAAATCCTGGAAATGCTCCCTGGACAGGGCCCATGTCTTCCCTGCAGCTCATGTCCTCGCCAGCCTTGGCCAACTTCCGGCCACGTTGGAGGCTCTTTCACGTCATCACTATCAACTTTCAGAATGTCGAAAGTGTCTTTTTGACCTAGGTTGGTTCTTTGAACTGACCCCATAGAGGGTCCTGGCAGCTTTTGGAGGCAACTTTCATCACGGCTTCATCATTTACTCTGATCGCCTACACCTGATTTCAGCAGTGGGCTGTAGCTTTTACCCTATTTCAAACACTTGGCAGTGTTGGCCAATCACATAGTGTTCTTTGAAAACGGAATACCTATATTTAGTTATCTCTCTGCCTTATGTTTCATGGGATCCCAACTTTCCCCCAGAGCCCTATTTTCTAGTCTGTCGATTTAATCCTACTGTCTGCATCCTCTCCCAACAGCCTGTATGCTGCCCAAGCTCTGGAATTGAAAATTACCGCTGTTAGCCTCTTAGCTTTCCTTTGAGATTTTTTAAAAACTGGAACATAAGTTTACTTCTGATTAATACACAGTATATTTATATATAATATATATGCTTATTAATATGTAATATTACATTCTCTGACTCCAAACATAAGGGGCGTATCTGCTGGGTTTTGGTCTTGAGCTGGCCTGCCTATGGCCTGTCAGATGGGTAGAATGCCCCCGAGTTACTCTGCCAGGTGCATGGAATTGAGAGGTGTAGCTTTAAATGCTGTTGCTTTTGACCTTGGACTGGTTACAGTAGCCCTCGTCTTTTCTGCTAGGTATCATTGGTGGACTGACCAGTGTGATAACCTCAACAGTGGAAGGCGTGAAGACAGAAGGGGGTGTCAGCGGTTTTATATCTGGCCTTGGGAAAGGGCTCGTTGGCACTGTCACCAAGCCAGTAGCAGGTGCCCTGGATTTTGCGTCAGAAACAGCCCAGGCAGTGAGAGACACAGCCACGCTTAGTGGCCCCAGGTCAGTGCTCGTGGGGGGAGCGCCTTTTGCGATTTCTAGCCCAAGTCCGCTGCCTCTCCCAACACTTTCTGATGTGTTTAATCATATACTTACTGCTTTGGTGATTTTTTAAGTATTTGAAAACACATAACTAAAATTTCTGACTTGCCTAATATAAATACATGAAAATGAGGCCCAAAAATCTGGCATAAAGTTTGCAGATCTGTACCTATATGTGTATCTATCTATATATCTGTATATGTGTTTATGAAATGTTTTTCTTCGTTAGAGGGGTCAGAAGTAGGATCACATCCTTACGAACCTCCCCTCCTCATTAAACTAAGACCCCACTTGCCCACTAAGAAAACTCTCAGTCTGCAGACTGGGTCTTGCTCCGGAGCCTCATGGCATAATCCTGGAATCTCTGGAGTTGCGGTTCGCCTCATGGGTCTGTCCCTCTTAAGTTCTCCTTCGACTTGACGGTGCCAGCCAGTCCCCCAACCTCATAATGACACTCCCCAAGCGAGTTGGCAGTTCTGCTGCGGACGCTGTCTTGCCGCAATACTGGCTGAGACAGGAAACCGGCCACAGCCCACACGGCTCCACATCCCGCAGAATGCAGCCACTTTACCTTAGCCGTTTGTGCTCGTGGCCTATTTTAGTCTCCCCTTTTCAGAGTGACTAATCGGGGATCTTAACAAAGGGTATGATGGATGGTACAGTCCTGGCCGAGCTGGACTCCACCTAAGCTGAGGGTTTTGCTGCTGCCTGTCGAGGAGCTTCTCCCTGATTGAGTTAGCGTGCCCTTTCAGGATGCCAAGGCCTGGGCTGTGTCCACACCCTGCTGCTCCCTCAAGTGGGATCTGAAGCGAAATCATCCCCAATTAAAATGAATCCATTTGTCTGTCCCCAGAAAACGTGACTGATGACACGGGACTGTAGTGGGGAAAATGCTTAAGACTGCGGACTGGAACCGTGTAATGTGTCCTGCCAGAATGGCTTCCATCTGGAGGCAGCTGCTCTTTAAAAAGGGATCTGTAGAGTTACTTCAGTTAAGTTACGTTCTATTCCCAGATACAGAGCTCAAACAATCCCTAAATATATTTTGCAGCATTTATGCCGTTAGGGGAAGGGGCAGTAGGGAGTCTTCAAAAGGATTTCCAGTTGCTTTTTTCCGCGTCTGCTCAAAGGCCAAGAATTCTACCTCCCGTATTTTGTCAGAACAGTAAGACCTAATCAAGTGAGTAAAGCAGAAGGCCCCTAAAAATTCCAAAAGAACCATCCTTATTCTTAAAATCCCAGAGCGGTCAAGGGATTGAATGACTTGTTTTTAGGAGCACAAGAAAGGCACAGAACGTTTGTCCAGCATTGCCAAAGAAGGTTCAGTTTAGTGTCAGCCAGCATATATCGGTCATTCATTCATTTTCAGGCAGTAGATATCGACTAAAATTTTCTAAAAATCCAGGGTCGGGAATCTAGCAGAAGCTAGATAAAGCAAGTCTGTCTCTGGGCTCAAAAGGCTTACAGTCAAGTAAGGCAGCAAACATCATATAAATAATCATACAAATAATCATATAAATAATTATTTGCTGAAATTGTGGTAAATGACATGGACATTCACAGGGTGCTGTGAGACTGTAGAATCAGGGACGGCAAAAGGGAGAGGGTGGCCAGAAGTCAGGAAAGGCTTTTCTCGGGAAGTGATATTTGAGGTGAAGCCTGAAGTATAGGTAGGAGTGAGCCAGGCGAAGAGAGGAGAGAATCACATTGCGGGTTAGAGGGGTCCAGAGGGGTCCAGAGCAGCTGTGCCGTTTGCCTCAGAGCGTACAGTAACTGGCAGTGCAACTGAAGTTTAACTGCAGATTTCTCAGAACAGTCGTCTGCCTGGCTGTGCGCTCAGGCTCTTCCTCTCTGTTCCTGGAGGAGCCACTAGTGGGGGATCCAAGGCCGAAGGTGTCAGGTGAGTGGGGCACATGCTAGAGCCATGCAAACTGGGGGCCTCCAAGACACCTGGCCTTTCACCCTTTGTTGCACTGAAAAGGCGCTACAGATTCTTCAGAAACACTTTGACTGGTTTCCCTCAGTCCGTTTATCTAGGTTCAAATGTAGGGTTCTTAATGAAGAGCCACTTGTTAGAAAAGGACACTTGTCCCTGAAGACAATAGACCTGGGTCCCAAAGCCCTTACCTGTGGGCGCTGGGCCCTCGGGCAAGGTCCTGGCCTGTCCAAGCCTCAGGTTTTAAGTCTGTAAATCGGGGGTAAAGGTACCTGTCTATTCTACCATCCAGGGGTTTGAAGCTTAACCAGAGTTATTTTAATATGAATATAAATATAAAGAACTGTAAAATGCTGGGTGATCCTGGTTTTGAAAGTCACATTACAGGAGCAGGTGGGGACAACGTTTCAGTGCCTTAAGGGTTTGTTCTGATGACACTGATCTCTTAGGAACCTACTCGTTCCACCAAGGGCTAAATCACCCTGGTTTCTTGGAAGTGAGTTATAACCCTCTCCAGCCCTTCCAGTTGATTGAACAGGGTCCAGGGGTGTTACTCAGGGTTTTTCCCCCGCTGTTTAGACAACAGGGACTAACAAATGATTCGAAGGGATTAGAAGTGAGATTCTGACCGAGGGCTGACCTGAGCCCAGGGACCGAGCCAGGAATTCAACCCAGGAGTCCACGAGTTCTGCTCTGAGTCGGCTCTTGGAATAAGACTTTCTGCTTCCTTTGTAATATTTCATCCAAGTGGAGGCTTAGATCTTAGCATCTATGTTTTAAATGACCCAAATTTTAAGCAGATGATAGTGAAGTAAGCCATAAAACTGTGAAAGAATATTCCTTCCAGTAATCCATCTGAAAAGTGGCTTTACAGGAAACATTGGCGCCTTTTTCTGTTTATTTGAATATGACTTTATTTATAGGGAACCCCCCTCCTTAAGTTCTCTTAGATGAAAATACTTCCAAGTTCATCTCCTTGTTACAGTATACAAGCGTTCGAAAGGGACAGCCACCTAACTTTTCTCTGAAATGTCCATGCAGTCCAGTAGTCCGTGGGAAGGCAGGTGGGGGCGGGGAGGAGACGAGGGTGGAGGACAGCAGAGCCTTGGCCTCAGCGTGGATGTGTGGACCAGTACCCCTTGCTGCATTTGTTAACTGTACAAGTATGTGTGGTTTGGAACTGAAATAGGAGGCCTTGTCCAAGGCAGCGTTCTGCTGGCTCAGGCTGCATCCCCTCGTCTGCATGTATCGGGCCACATCTGTCTGTTCCCAAATAAAGTTTATGAAAATGGCATAGATGCCACCACACTGTGGTGCCTGCCACCAAAGTCATGGAGAAAAGCCCTGCCACCCTTCAGTAGCCCAGAGCAGGGCACGACCTGGGCTGCGTGCCCGGTTCTCAGCATGCGTGGTGGCATTTGATGGTCACATCTGAAAAGATACTTTGGAGAAAACTCCAGCGACTCCCGGGCAGCCATTTCCCAGTAGAAGGCAAAAATGCCATTGAAAAGAGAGGAGCATCTGACTGGGGGCTGTTGATTTGCTTGTTTATTCCTCTAAACACACTCTGTCGTAGGCTTTGGGATGCATGGCATTTCAGGAAAGTGGCACATGATTTATGAAGCTGGATTCTGAGGTTTTGTCCAAAATATCTCTTCGCCTTTTTAGTCAAGATCCAAACGGGGGGAAGAAATGGGAGTTGGCAGGACTCGCGCGTGTTGGCGCTCACCTCGTCGTTTGAGTGAGGTTGGGGCGGGGAGGGTTTGGAGGGTGGGGTGGGTCAGCGTTCCAGAACATGGCCGTCAGGGCTCTGCCCGTGCTCAGAAAGCCCGGGACCCTGTGTCATGTGTGTAGGTGCGAGCTCCAGTGGCTCCAAGAGCTTTTGAGAAGCCGTTTGGTTGACTTCACAGAGAAGATTTATGGGGGCACGGTTGACTTTTTCCTAAAGACACTCCTAAGACACCACCCAAATTTTGTTAAAGACGTTTTTTGTTAATGACCTCTTAGATGTGAGACTGAAATGGATTTTCTCGAGGAAAACTTTTCATCACAGTGTTTGTGTCTCGCCCACAACTCTCTGGGATAAGAGGGTTGAGACCCTCTGGGTCACCAGAGCCTGAACACCGTTGGGTTGGACAGGCCAGGAGAGAGTCAGCAAAGGCGTTTAGGCGATGCTTCCATTGCCCTTCATCCCAGTTTGGCAGTCCTGCTTTTAGTTGTTCGACTCCAAAAGCAGCCATTTGCTCTTCTTGGTGTCAGACGTAACACATCAAGCAGGATTGGCTTGAATTGAGCCTTTAGGGAACTCCCAAAGGTAAAAACCTAACAGAAATTAAAGTGTCAGGATGCAGCGGTGCTCTCAGTGTTCCCACGGGTGTTCCGTGCGAGGCCGAGGAGGGTGCACTGGTGGCTCACGTGTCTGCGGCAGAGCAAATTCATCACCGCTCAGAGTTTCTGTTTTGTCTCGAAACTGTAAGTGAAATTTACACTTTATCCCACGTCTGTCTTAATAAGAAAATGTTTTTAATTGCTACCCAATAAAATGAACCCTTCAGAGAGGTGGTCATCCTGTAGCTACTGCCTCATGCTTGTTTAGGAAGTAAAGATGCTCCCTGCAGATGCGTCTCGTAGGCTCCAGTAGCATCGATCTGAAGACGAGTGTGTTGGTAAGAGTGCACACCCAGAGCCTGGTACGTAATGACCCCGAGGCTCTGTTTCTTACCTTGGAGCATGAATGTCGATTGGCTTGGTGCCTGCTGCTTGGGGCAGCCAGCACATTGCTTGACATGTCAGTTTCATCATGAGAAGGAATTAGATCTTAGTGAAGCAAAAAATATTGTGGCATCCAGCTGAAGGGACGGGACTGTTCACATCTCTCTTCTGTCATCCAAAAGTGGCAGAGAACTTTATAGGGGCAGCCACCATATCTGTCTTCTTCTCACCCACGGGGATGTGTGAGGTGAGAGCCACGCAGTTTCACCTCTTGATCTTGCCAGACTAGGCCTTTCCACAGGATGCTCGAAGGTCGCTGATCATTTCCTCGCTCCTGAGCGATCCCAGAAGAAGAAACAACACTCAGAGCTGCGTTAATGACTTAGGATGTCTCATCCGGGTCTGAAATTGAGCTGATGAAGTCACAAGAGAAGATATTTTTAAGAAACATCTTAACAGTCCTTCATGCCTTATAAGTTAAAATTCGTCTCATAGGAATACAAGCAGAGAAATCTTATTTTCTAAGACAGACTTCTTCCCTCTTGCTGAACTCTAAATACTGTATTCCCCTTTCACTCAAAGGCTCTCTCTAGACAATGCCACTCTCATTATAACATAACTTATGGAAAGCTCATATCTGTTGCTAAAAAAAATAATAGAAGGTGTGTGTTCCTGCATTTCTGAAATCCCATGGCTCATTTTTATGCAAGATTATCTGTTAGGGGGAAAACCACTTTTTTGGTCATGGTACATTACAATTGTTTCTAGAAAGGAGAGTGTCTTTTTCTTTTTATCTTTTTCTTTCTTTTTTTTTTTTTTTTTTTTGCCATTTTAGGCATGCAAGATGACTTCATGGAAATGGCTCAATCCTGCTTCCAGAAGTAGAAATAAATTGATTTTAGGCATGTACATCTTTAAAGTATAGTCCTTATATCTCAACCAGTAGGTTTTTGCTCAAAGAAAATAGAATGGAAAGTATGATTGCTGTCTGATTTCAGTTTCTTCCATTTAAAAATTAAATAATCAGGCCAGTGTTGCTCTAAAGGACCTCTCTTCTTCAGTGACTTGGTTTTTAGAACTCTGGAATAACACCAACCTTGTATACACATAAGATATGTGTGAGAGGTTTGGTTTGACCTTCAAGAGAAACAAACCGTGTATTTCTTCCTGAGAAAACATTTTATTTTCTGCATTAGAGAAGAACGAAAAGCCATTTACCGTTGATGGAGGTCCTCTGCAAAGGCATTAATTAGGCTTCCTCATTTTGAGGTTTTGATGACTAGCCTGTCCCGGCTCTCCATTTTAGCATCATCCCTCATTGCCCAGCACAACATTTACGTTTGAGTCAGATCCCCTCCTCCCAGACTGGAAGTAAGATGATTCTGAGACACGTGGAGGACAGTGGGCTAGCGGGGAATTGAAGACTGTAGTGTATTGTATTATAAGCCAAGGCTTTTCATCTTTGGGAGAAGAAAAGGTAGGTTTGGGTGTTAGTTAATCCTCTTTCATTTGTCCCAATGCCTTTATCTAGCAGTCTTGCCAAACTGCCTCTCAAAGACAGATTCTTACCAAGTTTCTCACTAATTTATCAAGTGGTGGAACATAGGCCTAAATGTAATTAGTAAACATTTTAATCACAATATACTCTGAAAGAAACAGTTTTACTATGTCAGGCTTATATAATGCAAATCAGGTTAACAATGTGACTAATCTGTATCCTGAGTGGATTTACTTTAATACATGAAGGAAACTGATTTCTAATTAGCACAAGATTTGCAAATATAGGTACTTTTAGAACAGAGGTTCTCAAAATATGGTTGAGAACCCCTGGGGAATCCCAAAATCTCTCAGGGATCCATAAGGTCAAACTTATTTTTATATATTTATGTATCAATTCATATATAGATAAAGAACTGTGTTTATAATACCATCTAATCAATGTGTGGTGGAGTTGCGTAGAAGCTACAAGAGGTGTGATACTGCAACGGATTAACTGTAGGAGCAGATAAAAGAACACAGCTGTTTTCTGTTAAGCATGACGTAGAGATTTGCAGAAATGTAAAATAATGCCACTCTTCTCACCTTCTGCAACTCCATGAATATGCCACCAGCCAACAGCTACCTGCACCTGTCTAATTTCCTTGACAAGCTGTTTTCCGTTGGAAATGTGGTGACCATCCATCATCCTGCTGATAAATAGCACGTATCGGCAGTGGTGGATTAACGTGGATTAAACTGTAGAAGCCACTGTAATGTGACGCTTCACTTTGGCGTCCTGCCCACAGTTGTCAGCCTTGCTGGTTTGCTCCTGACTTTTACTTGAAGTAACGATTGGAAAGAGTTCATCACATGTCAGAAAGACTTCTCACAATCATTTGCATAATTGAGTCGTTCGCCTTAACCTACCATCCGGATAAATTTTAACTTCAGCAGCATGGTGAGCGCAGAGCAGAGCACTTCACAGTGCCAGGTCCTGCTCGTCAGAAGGCACCCGGGTGGAGTTAGCACTGCCTGAGCTCCGTCAGGAAGCCGAGAAGGTGTATCTGTGTCAGAGTTTACTTGGCAGAACCTCAGCTCTCCACTCTAGCAGAGGTGGTGGAGCAGGACAAACGCACAATATTTGGACAGGCTCCTTTGAACTCCTGTGGAAAGCAGTTTTTATGAGGTGGTTGTTCTGTGTTAACACCAGAGCCAGCTCCTAGTAGATTTTCCCCAAACATACTTCAAACATAGATAATGGCAGGGGTGACCCAAGCCATATCATAAAATCCCAGGACTGCAGAAAACTTCAAAGGAGCAAAACTTCTCGTTACGAGGATGACGGGGCCCAGGCTTCCTGGGCTGCCCTGGCAGGGTAGGCGGTGCATGGCGCTGAGGGCAGTGTGGCCTCCCCACCGGTGGCCGAGGGCAAGGCTGTGCCCTAGACTTTGCTGATCTGCTCCAGTGGCATGGTGGGGGTGGTCGGGACTGGCACCTGCCACCCCCTAAGGCGTTAAGGCCAAATTACCAGCACAGAGCGCCTTTGCCTTCGTATCCCTAGGGAACAGAAGCGAGCCTCAAAGAATTCTTAACTGGTTAAGTGTTGACCTCTGCTGTGTCCCAGGCAGATAATAGGTGTTAAGTACTGAGAATGTTTAAATAAAGAGCCTTCCAGGTTCTTGAGGATCACCAAGCTGTTTGGGGTCAGTATTTGTGAATTAGTCTCATACATTGATTAAAGCAAGTCTCCTATAGCTTTTTTGAAGTATCCCTTTTTTAGCAATTTAACTTGCAATTTGTTCTTGAAGATGACAACACGTTTGTGTGGTGGTGGACGTTGGGGAGGTTTGGTAGAAATAGGCGTTTTTTCCTGCCTTGTTACCAGGCCCTTCACAGCTCCTTCAAAACAAATCATTACTAATTGTTTACATTTGGCCAGTGATCTCTTGATTTTTCAATTATTCTTTATATCTTGTATGTTTTTACTAAATATCATTTAGTGTCTACAGATAAGAAAGACATTGTTTTTAAAAACCTATGATTTTGACCTCTTGATATAGCAATCTTTTAAATTTTTTTTTAATTAAATTTTATTTTATCAGAATAAATCCCTGTTCACACTTTTAAATGTCAAAGACTTCTACATATCTGAAAGCGTGTACCTCTCAGGATCTCGGGATCACTTTCCCTGTCTCTGACTCCCGCTCCCCAGAGGCAACTACTTTCAACACTTTTGGCTCTTTCTTCAATTTGGAAATATTTACCTCCATGTTTCTAAAAAAAAAAAAAAGTATAGTACTGTTTCTTGGTATAATTTGACTTCCTATTGCTATACATACATGTTCCCGCTCCCCATTTTTCAATAGTTATATCGTCCTTTTGGGGTTAATCAGTTTCAGTTTTTACATTATTATGACTATGTGAATGATATTCCCAGTGAAGCCACAAAGGTTACTCTGGCGATGTTTCCTCTCTGGTTTAACTTTTGGGTTGTTTTTCTCCTTGGAGTTGGTAATTGCTTTTATTGTTGTTCACTTAGTTTTCTAGATGCATATTCTCAACATATCCCCAAACTCTTAATTTGCTTTCAAGCGTCTTTCACCAAGGTTAGTAACTCCTTTTTTAAAGAAGAATTTCTATCCGTCGATTACTAATTTATCGGTAACCCCTCCTCTGTGTGTTTACAAACGTGCTAGGTGATTCATCAGTTTCATTATTTTTCTTGGACACTCTCCCCCGGGTGGACTGGCCTCTCTCTAAGCTCCACAGAGCTGGTTTGTGCCCTGTTACTCTGCTAGTTTCTTTCTTTCTTTCGTTTGTTCACTTTGGTCTTTTTCTTTCATGAACAGAGAGTTCCCAGAGGCTTGGTGATGCTGACTATGTTCCATTCCCATGTGAAGATGAGGCGCTAACAAGCAGAGTGGGGACTTTGTGTGGGTCTGGGGGCCTTCCTGGGGAAGGATCAGGTGGGGACCTGTTGGTTCTAGTCTCCTGGCGGGGGGCAGTCTGAATGGGGGCATGAAAGAGGGACCTGCAGGTCTGACTGCTTCTCACACAGGCTTTTAACCAATGGTCCTCTGTTCACCGCCTGGCATTCGTGATCCCTGCTCCTCCCGTATGGCCCAGGCCTTCAGGGTGTCTTGGTGCCTCCATCTTTCTGAAATCCAGCGGGTTTACCGTACTCATTAGCTTACTGCTCTGTGGCTTCCACTCCCTCAGGCTTACCTGTCAGCACCACTTGCCCGTCTGCTCTTCAGCTTCTGAAATATCATTGACACCTCCTCTTTATTCTTCTGGATTCGCGCCATTTGTATCCCTTTGCTTTCACTGTGGAGGGGTCTCTGGATTAATCTGTCATATTTAATCAGAAGGCCTATATAATGTAGACTTGTCACTAATTCATTCACCCTTTCCTGGTGTTCGTTCCCTTCCACATCCAACTAGTAAGTCTGAATTAATGTGGTTTCGCTAAAATCCCAATCCCTTATTTCTGCTAAAACATTCTGAAAGTTTGATGTTATTGATAAATAACAACATTACTGACATTTTAAAATTTTTACAATGACCCAGTACTGTTCTGTGTACTGCACATGTATTATCTCACTCACCCCCCACCCCCACTTTTGAGCAGTGTCTGCTGGGGCGCTCAGGGGCCCGTCTTTCCCAGGGAGATTTAGACAGCATCTGGAGCGAAGCCACTGCTCGCCCCAAGCCCAGCCTTGAGTCTGGGATTGGTCTTTAATCTCTCATTCCATGTGTTGTGAAGAAACAGGTTGTAGAAGGCTCTTGTCAGATCCCAGGAACATGAAAGAAACAGCACACCCCACGGTAGTGACATGGCCCTGTCACCACCCCTCACTGAACCATAAAAGCTACTCAGAGGGGCCGGCAGCTGGTGAGGGACTGTGCTCTGATCCTGGGTGCCGATGGGTGTTTTGCAGTTTCCAAGGGAAGTTGCTGAAAGTTTTCTTATCTCGACACTCCAAGGGCAAGAGGTCTTTCTTCAAAGAGAGGCGCTCGTTTCAGAGAGAGACAGGAAAGAACATAAAATTGCAGGTCTTCCCCAGTTCTGGAGGAGAGGTGGGAAGGGGCACGGTATTGGCCGCTGTGAACAGAAGGCAGGCGTCTGCAGAAGTGGAGACGGGGTTCCCACAGCACTGTTGGTTCCCACGTCCGTGACTCCAGGTCACAGGGCCTATGGGGAGTCAGGCAGCCCTAGATTTGAGTCATCACTTTGCTATTTCTTAGCTGTGGCCTGGAGCAACTCCCACCCCCCCACCCTCACCCCATTCATTATCTCTGAGGTGAGATTCTTTGACTCATGTGGAAAGGGAATAATAATGCCTACCTACCTCAGTGGATATGGGTATGCATTAAATGATATAATGTGTATGAAGCACTTAGCCTGACCTGTGGTGTATAGTCAGGGCTCAGGAAATGGCAACTGTGTCTGTATTTTCTCTGAATATGGGACATTGAGCATAAGTGAAAGCAGGGATTATAAGTCTTTAGCGCTGACTTTTTCCCTGCCCCCGAAAACTTGCCGACCACTTGCTATAGTGCCAACATGAGGGGTTCATAGCTTCCCGTTCTCTTTCTCACACAACAGTCTGCACCTGTGCTGGTCACCTGGGTGCAGGCACTCACCTGGGCGCTCAGCCTTCGTGTGTGAGAACCCCCTGGAAAAGGTGTGTGGAGGCCACGAACTCGCTCTGAACTCACTTGTGAAGGGCCGGTGACCCCAAACTATTGTTAGTGTGTGCTGTAATCGATATGCCTCTGGGTTCGAGCAGAGTTCAGCCAGAAGCCCCACATGACACGGAAATCTGTCCTGGAGCCAGGTTTGTTGGGCAGCGGCTATGCAGCGAACGTCTCCAAACCTTGGCATCTGTCGTCTGCTGAGGGCAGGACAACCGAGAATGATGGAGTGCTTACGGAAATTAGGATGGGGCATGCGACCCCATAACAGCTGACACCGTTTCAGGCCACTGTTGCTCTTCCAGCTCTTTTGATAAACAGCTTTAAAAGCATTACGTGGCTTGAAAAGCATTCTTCAAAAATGGTTATGTTTTCCAGACGCATGATAGTCCACTGTCCAGTATTGCCGAGGGGTTTTGAATTGTATAATCAGGTCCCCCTCAGTGGGGCTTTTGAAGCTGTCAAGGGCTTATCTGTCTGACTCCCGCCAGAAAGGGCTCACGACGATGTTATCGTGTGGGTCGGGGTCCCCGGTGTCTGTAAAGAAAGGAAGTGCTCTTGGGTTCAGGGCTGGAGTTTGAAAGGAAAAACCATTTCATTCTCAGCAACGTGTGACGGGCTCTTTAAAACATTGCTTTCATCTTGCATTCTTTAGTTCATGGTTTCTGCATAACGAAAGTAGAGCTAACTCTGGGTTACTGTAAAGCTTCGAGCCTTTGAAAATGAGCTTTCTCTGGATAATAAATGTTCATTTCATAATTTATTACAAAGCTCATCTTCCCATTTGTCCTGTTTGCAGAAATTTAGCTCCTGTCGCCTTCTGTAAGTCCCAGGAAATTCTGGGCGTCATTGAGCAAGAGAGGCTGCTCTCAGGGGAATGGCATCCAGGCCAGGCAATTCATCTGGGACTTAGAGTCATGTAGACCATGTGATAAGTACAAAGTGCTTTTGTGAGAGATTTTTAAGATGCTTTTATTGAGGTCTAATATGCTATAGATTTTTTTTTTTTAATTTTGGGAGTAGGATTCGTGGGATTTTATTCTTCTGCCCAAAATGCCAAGGTAGAGCTGACTGAGTAGCACAGGGGATCATTCTGATTTATCGTGTTGACGTGATAGCAGTTCACATTCTTTTTATCTGTCAGTCTAGTATCAGCCCCGCCTAGACTCAAGTCTCTGTAATCAGAATACCCCACCTGGATGTTCCCTTTGCATACTGAGGCCCTTGGCAGAACAGGGTTGCAAACTGTGAGACCAGAACCTGATTCCAGCCGTGAAACCACTCTTGTTTTGTGGCCTCGTGCAGACAGCTTTTTTCCCCTTCTCAAGTCAGGCTCCCCTCCTCCCTCCCCTGGTTATGCCTGCGTGGCCAAGGTGCATAACTAGTGTAACTCCCTGGAGGACGGGCACAGAGAGGGTCATTCTCAGGGCTGTCTCTGCCCGCAGGGAGGAAGCTGGGCATTGAGATGAAGAAGGCCCAGGCAGGACATGTGAAAGCTTAATAATGTTATCTAAAAATACTAAGGCAGTAGGTTACTCTGACGCAAGTTTGTACCTAAAATATCCTTAGCAGCCCTTGGCCTTAGCCCGAACCTCAGCCAGGCTCAGCACCATTTAAACTGGTTACATCTAATCCCCCGAGGGGTTGCATCTGTGGCTAGGCCTGCCTGTCACTGCTTCAGCCCTTCCTCTGATCTCACCTAGGGAAAACTCAAGTGGCCACAGATGTGGCAGGCAGATCACATGGGGAGGGCGTGAGGATAGCCTGCATGACATACAACATCCAGGCAAACTGTTGTCGTGGACTGCTCCCACGTGTGTGGTCATTGCAGAGGTACTTGGATGTTGAGTTTCTTTTAGCCGATAGCTAAGAAATCAATATGGGGGGGAAAAGCCTTCCGAAAGGCCATTTTGCACCAAGAAAGGATGTGTGTGGTGTGAAAAAGTGAATTCCAAAGCATGTTTCCTTTTAGTTCCCAAACTAGTATCAAGCCTTCGCCCTGCCCGCAGTTCTAGAGTAGACAGCAGTGCCGATGGCTCGTGGACAGAAACGCGGGCAGCAGCGAGTCCGCCGAGGGCAGCTCTGGTCCTGTGTCATGGCTGCTGCTGCATCCTGTTTGTGAGCAGCTTGTGTTCCTGCATTTCTGGTCGTATATCCTTGGAATATGGTCATCAAAGTGACCCTGAGATGGGACAGCCCAGCAGGAAGTGGGAGCTTCCAGGTCACTGTTGACAGGTTCTCCATCTGTCTTGGCCTGTAGCAGAGTCTCATTCTCAGGGGTGGGTCTAGTTTTCCAAATTTTAATGTATCAGAGAATCTCGATGCATCTGGGCTCACGATGGGCCCACACCAAGCCTCCAGGAGCCCTCCTGTTATGCACCGACACCTAACCGAGACATATGTATTTACGAGCATTGATGTAACCTGTGTGATAATGTGTGTGCAGTGCTGAGTAGATTGTCCTGGGAGATGGGAGGCATTGTTATGACTACAGACTTAATTGAACCCTGAACTTGGGATATGGCTACCTGGAGACAGAGTGAATGGGTTACACATTTTTCTTGAAAATTTCCTAAATTAGCCTACCTCTTTCTGGCCTCTTCTTTCCTGACTTAAGTGGTTCTCTATAAATTCTATTTTTAACAAACCAGAACTACTAATATACAATAGAAGCATTACCATAAGAAAAGTGGTTCTCAGTTGCAAGTGACAGTTTTCTGTGATCCTTTCATTCCATGGCATCTCCTTTCTCCCACCCAAAAGATGTTTCAGGCTTCAAGTTCGGAATGACGAATTCATTAGCTCGCACCTAAGTGCCAACACAGCGGGTAAGGGAGGGAACTTGAGGATGTAGGTGCCGTTTCCATTCAGAAATACTGGTTCAGGAAGCTGACTTTTCTTTTACCTTCAGGCTGAACCAGGCCCTGATTCCAAACAGATCCAAAGGCAGCCGCCTCTGCCCAGAACTGGAAGACGCCCTTTTGCGTGTCGTCACTAGTATGGGATTTCTGGTTTTGTTTTTAGGCAAGCGTGGGCCCTCCTCTAGGATGGCGTAGCAGTGGCAGGAGAGCACTTAAGTGTCAGCATGGTCCCCCTCGAAGGTTTCCTGCCTGATCCTCTCCCCACGCCTTTGGTTTGGTGTGGAGTTGGGGCTGTTTCTCTCTCTTCTGCTTATACCTTCTTCCTCTTATGCCTGAGCCTCAGCTAGGAGGTTTCTAGCAACCGCTCCAGACATCCAGCATTGTTTGACAGGTAGACCACCAAGGGACTGGACACAACCGGTGAGCCGCGGGGCTGCAGCTCCTCCCGTGGGGCGCCCGGACTCGCCCTTCCAGTCGTCAGACGGCATCCCCTGGGGTGAGCCACAGAGGCACCCCTCAAAGGGAGCGATCTCTCAAACTAGAGGGAGGTCCCGCCCATCGGGCTGTTGTTTCACCCTTCGTACGTGAATCGGAGGTAGTTCAGATCAAGGATGAGAGCACATGGGTGAACTCAGAGGGGCTGATGCATGGGGCCTTCTCCTGCTTGATTCCAGAGACGGAATCTGCTGCACACCCCTCCTTTCCCTGCACACGCATGCACACGCACACGCATGTGGTCACAGACACTCTCATGTACCCACCCTGGTAGCCAGGCCTGGAGACGAGTTTACTTTCTTCTGAATTAACATGTAAAGAGACCAGCGACTCATCAGAGTTTGCATTTGCACCCTGTGGGACCTGGGAAGACTGGGACATGGCTGTATGGCTGCGACCCGTTTGAGCCTTGCCTGTATCAGGGGCCAGCCTGCCTCCCATGGGACCTGAGAACCCATAAGTTCATGTGGGGGTGTGATGCAGGAGGACGTGGTGGCTGGTTCACAGAGGGTTTATCAGAGATTGGCCTTAAGATCTTACTTTGTGGGAACAGAGTGCAGCCGTCCGCTCAGGCGCGGCCGGGGCCTGTGCGTGGGGCCCAGGGCCTGCTGGGATGGGGTTTACACTCGGGCTGTCCTTTTGCCCTTCCACTGAACTCTCTTCGTTTCAGTCATGAGCAAACAGTCAGGGCCTGAACTAACAGCCCCGCAGCCGTCCGAAGCTCGGCTCGCTTACAGCACCGAACAGAGGGAGGGCGGGCCGCGTGGGCCGACCCTGGCCGAGGAATGCGGCTTCGGGGTTCTGCTCCATAAATTTAACCAGCACGACGAAAAGGAGATAATATGAGCCTTCGTGATGATCTGAAAGGGGGAGGTTCTGTGTCCCATTGATTGCGGTCTGGCCCGGAGCCAGGCCCAAGCCTGACCGACAGTTGAACCATATCGTTAAGGCGTGTAATACAGCTCGAGTCTTGTACTGCCGCCAATGAGTACATATCCACAGGGCAAAAGTTTATGGAGAGTCGAGGCTGTCCTGTTTAACCCCCTCACACTGCGTGCAGCAGGCCCAGCTGCCATTCAGAGCTCGCCCGCCCATCTGAGCTCAGGAAGGAGCCTGCATGTGTCCCTTCTTCAGACCACGCTTTTGAGACTGGGGAGGGGGAAGGAACGTCGCGCGCAGAGGGTCCGGTGCAGTGGTGCTGCCCTCCTCCCCGGCCAGAAAGGGGACACCGCAGCGCCGCGTGCGGGGCAGCACTCTGCGTGCACTGTGACGTTGCCGAAGGAAACGGGCTGACACAACAGGAGGCCTGCGTGTCCCCGAGGAGGATGCACTGGTGGCAGAGTGGGTCAGGCGCCAACGGCGGAGCGTTCTCATCCAGCCGCCGGGACTCGGGGTGGGGTCCTTGGCCTCCCCGCTGCCCAGCCTCCTCGAAGCCCGTGCACAGCCTCCCCTTCTGGCCGCCTGTGGCCAAGCCTAAATGCCGGAACGGGGCAGTGGCGGCATGTCCCATGGAACGGCCTGTTAGCCCGGCATGCTGACCGGTGGAGGCAGGCACCCCGCGGGGCCTCGGCCCCCTCACCAGCAGGGGCGTGGGAAGATGGGCACACGGTCACCGTGAAGACGGGGCACGTCTGGGGCCTCGCAGTCATGCTGCGCTGACTAAATGGACAAACCAGGCTTTGGTGCCAGTATAGTTGGGGAGAACAGGCTGCCTGCGTTCAGAGGACCCTGGGGGAGGAATGGGTTATGGGGTGATGTAGTTCTGTCTGTCAGCCAGGCACACACTTTGGCCAAACTGAGGACCTGCCTGTCCTTTGTCCACACCCGAGCATGATGTGGATCTCTGTCACTTCTGCTCCAGCTTGTCTGCAGCACACATGACCTCTTAGGCAGCTCCCTATGCTCTGAATGATGGTGCTCCAAATACTGAGGGCTTACACGAGCCACTCGTGTGCTAAGCATCTCACTCATGTTACTGTTCACCCTCACGACAACCCAGTCAGGTGGGTGCTATGTTTTGCCCATTTTTTACAGATGGGAAAATTGAGGCACAGAGATGTCATGCAACTTGTCTAAGAGCTCAAAGGCAGTGAGAGAAGGAGCCAGAATGTGAACCCTGGCAGTCTGAGCACAGAGCACACAACTCGTAACTACTGCGTTCCTTCCGGGGCATCTATTGGTCTCTCCCAGCAGAAGATGCTGTGATTTAAATTTGAGGTATCTTACAGGTCTCAGATCACTTTCTTTTGATTGTTGGATGTGGAGGGTGGGACTTGGATATCTGCCTGTGACCAGAAGATTTGGGAAAAGATTTGATGCAGTTAGGAGAGAAGGTCTACAAACTTTGGACCTCACAGCATGACGGGTGCTTAGCACTTGCTCTCACCCTGGACCAACTTGACCTAGAACTAGGTCGCTAAGCTCTGTGTCCAGGATCTGTGCTGTCCCTGGTCCTTTCTTCAGCACGACACCATCCCCATCCCCCAATCCCTTCCCAAATGATAAACCACAGTAGCCTATCAAGTTCAAAACTTGTCATTTTCACAAAACAGACACATATCCTGGCTCCAAGTTGTCTTTGCTCTGCCATCCAGCCAGGGCCGTCTTTCACCAGCTGGTCACCTGGGAACCTGGCAGGTACACAGTACAGGCAGCCTTGGAAGGAAAATGTCCAAGTAGCATGTGCTCACCTTCTTTTGGTGGCCAAGAATAACTTCTGTTTATTTTGTGCTGTGGGGCCTGAGAAAAGGCTTCTAGATGTAGAAGAGATTGGAGGGCTGGCCAGCTCCGAGATTGTCGGATTCTCAGTTTCGTTATGCTTCCATGGTCAAGGTGCTTGGAAAGCCTAGAAGTAGGCTCTGGTGGTGAATCCCTGGATGGAGCCAACTATAGTCTGGGCTCCAGACCTTAGTGCTCCTGTCTTTCAATGGGGCACCTATTTGGGGTTCTCCTTGTCACGTGTATGAGCTCATTTTGCATCAAATAGCTGTGCTGTGGTTAATCATGGGGTGTGGAGAGAGAAATGCTGAGAGAGCAGCGAGCAGTTGACTTGGAAGGCTGCTGCTCTTTTGAATTGTTTTTGTCAGTTTCACAATAATGGCAGATGCCAGGAGGTAGCCAGGTCATTCACTAACTGGGATTTATAGAAGTTCTTATCTGCAAAAATCAGGTCTTCAGATGGAAAGGACTCGAAAGTTCCAGTGCTTTATGTAACATATGGAAGGAAATCTGGTCCGAGTTTTGGCGTCAGTGGTCCTTTGGAGAGGGAGCAATAAAGAGTGACAGCTGAAGAGCCACCTCTTGTCCTGTGTGACTCACCTTCTGTGGGCATCAGTGGTGTCCAAGGCCTTCCTGCTTCTCTGCACCCCGAACTCGGTCTTTAGAAAGCCAGGGGCCTGCCCTCCCTAACTTCCTCTACCCGCCACTTCCAGGGGGAGAAACAAACCCTCTGCTGGCAGGAAGGGCTGGAACAGAGGTTTCATCATTAGCGCCGAGGACGAGTGCTGTTGCCTCCGCCCCGGACAGACTCCCGGATGCACCTGCTTCTCCCAGAGGCAGTGAGGCCCAGGCGGAAGCGCTGGTGCCGACTGCTAACCAGGCTTGGCTCTCGCAAGCCCATGTCCTGGGGCCCAGGGAGGCCAACTGCCAAAAACACACGGTGGGGTGTGAGCAGCAGCTGGCACCAGGTTCGTCGGAAAGGGTCTAGCATCTTTCCTCACTGCCTTCCTGGCTCTCAGCAAGCTCAAATATATTTTGACTCCACATTTTTTTCTAGTCCTATAGAGGCAAGCCCCAGTCTGATGATTTAAATGGATTCAGTCTGGTTGGTTCTTGTTTCCTAGGAGGACAAGTGCTCTGAAGTTTTGGTGTCAGCTCTGACCCAGGGGGTGCATGCCTGATTTTTATAAAGGCGTAGAAATGCACCTGAGATGACCCCAAGTCCTTTCCTTTCATTTTTTGATTTCTCACCACCTGGACCATTAATTCTTCTTTCAAAGGGGGATGGGGAAAGGGGAACATTTCAAAGCAAAGCTGATTTGGTCTCTGAACCAGCTTGTCTTCTAGGCAGTACTTCACCCTGATGAGAATCAGAAAGGACAGTCTGTAAGCCCCTGAAATGCAATTTCCAATGAAACACGAACTTCACTCTAGTGGCTCCGCAGCTGGAGAGCCTTGAAACCGGTTCCAGATGTTCTCCCTCCCTGTGTTAGCAGGAAGGGAATTCCGGGCAAGCTGGGGGGCAGAGCGCTTTTGCTTTTACCCATTCTTAGAGCACCCCTTTAGCAATTCATGTCTCCCTTCACGGGGCTCGTTAGGGAAAGTGCTATGAGCACCTGGGTCCGGTGTAGCCCTGCCTGGCCCCTCCCACTTGTCAGTCAGGACATGTTGCTCTGAGCTGGTCAGTTACTGCAAGCAAGAGAAGCCTTTTCTCTCCCTGTTCAGGGTCAAAAAGCACCCTCAGGTTGACAGGGCAGCTCCCTGACCCTCGCCACCATCCAGCATAGCATAGGCCCAGCCTACCAGTCTTGGGAGAAGTGGCATTCAGAGGAACGGTCAACCCCCGGCCCCTTCCTCACAAGAAAGCCATTCCAGACGAGGCCTGGCCGTTCTGACTCATTCTTTCCGAGTCTGCATCCAGCCTGTGCTTGTTTATAGTAGGTGGTGGTAGGAACTGGTACTCATTCATGCTTTGCTTCTTAAGTGTGCTTTAGACACTCTACTGTTTGTGCCTGACTGCTCCCTGAATCATCTTTTTAAAAATTAGTCCTAGCATTTGAGTTTAAAGATACATACAAATTTAAACTGTTCTGAGAATTCAAACAATGTGTAAGTACTTACAGCGTATAGACACTGTTCCAAAGGCCTTGCAGTAATTATCTCTTTCATTCTTATAGCAAACCAATTAGACGGGTGCTATGATTTCCATTTTAAAAAGAAAAAAATCAACCCCATTGGTCATTAATACTCATCAGAAGGTTAATAATGGTGACCCTTCTGGGTTATGTACGAATGTATCTGTGTACACACACACACGCACACACACGTACACAGATATGCACGTATGTGATTTTACATGAATAGAAGAAGCCGTATTGATGTCTAACCTTTTTTCACCCAACACCGACTCTAGGAAATCTTTCCATTTCAAAAATAAATCGTCCTTTTTAACATTTATGTAATATTTAATTGCATATATACAATAGTATACTTAGGTAGTTCTTTAGTGATGGATGTTTCCCATTTTTTGCTTTTGTAAGCATCTTTTGCGTTTTTCTTCTCATATGCATGTAAATCCCTCTTTAGGGTAAATTTCCTAAAATAAAATTGCTAGGTTGAAGGGCATATGTATTTTTCTATTTTGAGACACACTGCAGATTGTCCTCTAAGAAGTTGAAACCCTGTACTCCCACCCGCAGCGATGGAGGGGGCCCTTGCTCCAGCCGTCCCCCAGCCTGCCGTTCACTCAGGCTTCAGTCGAGATTTGCATGAAGTAGATCCTGCTCGGAGAAGACAGACTCTTCTGCCTCTGCCTAGCTGAGAGAGTGGATATCGCAGTGTTACTACTTGGATTTCTTGTGAATTTTTTCTTTTGTGAATTATCTTTGCATCGTCTTTGCCCCACCCCTCATTCTTATTAAACCCCGTGAGGTCAGAATTCGTCTTCTTTTTTAGCGTATTTGTTTTTGTTTATTCTCATCCTGTCTTGAGCCTACCCTCTCAATAGTTGTCATTTTAGCAATGTCTTACCCATGTTAATATGTATCTTTTTTTTTCAAATATTAGTGAAATTTAGAGTAGCTACTCAGTGAATTTCACTCACAGAAGGTGAGAGGTCTGTGTCATGACTTTGTCGCTGTTCGTAGGTCTTCAGTCATTTGCTTTAGCATTAGCAGCGAGGCATCCCTCAGGTAGCTTATAGGTTGCAGTGTGGTCTGCTAACTGGCTTCTGTCTTGCCATGTGTTTCTCCCCCAGTTCCTGCTGTGAAACTTGGCCAGTCTGTAGTGATGACCGATGCCATCCATACATTGTCGGGGTCATACAGACTGCTCCGTCTTAGGCGGGGCCCTGCATGGAGCCTGCCCTTCCCAGGAAGCCCACCCTGCCCTCTAGTGTGTGGCGCCAGGGCCACCTCAGCTCTGTCGTCACCAGTGCATGGGCTTCCACAGTCGTTTCAAGGACATAGGTCTTATCTTCTCAATCAGATTGTAAGCTCCTTGAGGTCATGTGATCTCCGTCCTTGGCGGCCCTCCAGGATCTCCAGAATGCTTAACACAGTGATGGACTCAGTGTACATATTAAAGAGATTTTCATCAACCGTCATGCTAGTGATACGTTTATTGAGTCCAAGAAAATCAGGAAAACCCAAGATCAAGTTAGTCTTTGCCACTTGACCAGCCGAATGGCTTTGGACAAACTTCATCATCTCTCTCAGGCATTGCATTTCCTCCTCCATGAAACAGAATACCAATAAAACACGTTCCTATAAGAAGGCTGTGAAGCTGAGCCTGCCCAGTGCAGAGACAGCTCAATAACTGCAGTTGTGGAGACATTCCGTGGACCCTGGTGGCCCACCAGTCTCATTTTGGTGTCTTCTCACCTAAGGTCAATGGAACAATCCAGATGTAAGAGCTGTTTGAGGTGGCTATATGCTAAGTTTTTCCAAAGAGTGTCCTTGGAGGCTCCCATGCTCCTCTGCTAAAGACTCTTTGTTGAGTCCAAATCTGTTGTTGGTTCCCCCCCCCCCCAACCTGGAGCCTTCTAATCATTCAGGGAGCTAGCGCAAAGCCACAAATTTAAAACATGCCAATCTCTCTCTCATGCTCTGCCAGTTAAATAGGAGTATGAGTGCCCGCCCTCATGTGCACACACATGCACTTATATGTGTGTATGTGTGTGTAAAATGCTTGGAAGAAAAAATATGGGATCAAATTCTGCCTGGCATAGCAACTACCACCTCTAGTAGCCTCTATGCATTTTGCCAGTTGGACTTTGATTGGTTTCCTTCTGTTCTATTTTTATTTTGTAGTCATTTTAACATATAGGGAGCCAGTTCTTTCAAATAAGATATTGTGTCATTAAAACCTGTTATTTGTTTTAACCGCCACGGGCCCAGTTTCAGCAGCGCTGGGGACTGGAGGAGGGCTCTGAGCAGTTGCTGTCCTGTGACCACAGCAGGGACCCACCAGTCTGTGATGCACACGAAGCATAGCTGAGCGGGCTGGCTCAGGTGTCATCTGCGTGGTGGGCTCGGCACTTCCACCTCATGGTGCCAGCTCCCGCCCCTCCTTGCCCGCCTCTGGTGGCCCTCGGCCCTGCCGTGGCATGTAGCATGAGAGCCTTTCTGGCTCACGTCACCCTAGTGTGCTGATTAGACAGGAATCAGCAAATCTGTTGAGTGCATATTTAATGTGACACAGATGTGGGACATACTGCAGATCTTTCTGCTTTACGAATTTTCAGCTTTTTGCATTTCATCAGTGTTGCTTATTATTTACAGAATGTAACTCGAGAAAGCAGAACAGATTGTAATTTTTAAAAAAGGTTCAGGGGTGATGAGGCCACAGGGGATCTGGGAGGAAAAAAAATCCAGTAGTGTGGAATGTTGTTTGCTGTCCAGACCAAACAAACCAGTTTGCCAAGGGCGGATGGACTCTGCCGATCAGCCCCATTCATGTTCACACTGGCGGCACTTAATTATAAGGCAGCTTGACCTTCTTATCACCGAGTAAACAATAATCTTTTGTCACCACGTTGAACATCATGGCACTAGGAAGAAACGGACCCCTCGTAGAGGCACCAAAGGGCATCGCTGAGCTGCCGGCTTGTGTTCTGCTTCCTTCCTGTCCAGAGAGAAAGGACATTACTGAACCCAGTCCCCGCTCGGATACATGGGTGTTCTCCACACATTGTTCCTGCTCTGGCTTTGTGACCAGGCACTGTGACAACAGCCAGGACAAAGACAAGTCTTGTCTTTGCCTGAAAAATCCAAATTGCTCTTGAGGGCATTGGAGCGAAGGGCCAGAGCCAGTTTGACCCAAGTTCAAAGAGAAGGTGCCATCTCTTGCTCATAGAGGGGCAGATTTGATTAGAGCTGGCCTTGGCATTATTAGGGAGCTTGGCCATAGGCTAAATTTGAGGACAAACAAGAAAGCACCAGCTGGCCAGAGAAGATGAGGAATTGGTAGTTGGTTTCTTTAAGTCAAAAGAACTTAAAGGTTGGGGCGGAAATAATGAAAGCCATAGAGTAAAAACCCTTTGAAGGAGTCCTTGGAATCTGAGCTAGCACAGAGAACCGGTGACCGTGGCCGGAACGGTCTGAGCTGCCCCAGTGCTGAGTGTCAGGGCTAGATCGGTCTGTCTGCAGGGAGCCAGGCCCCGCTGCTCTTTCACTTCCTGGAAGAACTCAGGCGTGCACATTCCCCCGAGGCCACTTGCCAGGTGCCCCCAGGAGAACATGACCGAGGTCAGTAACTTCCTAGTGTCCCTCCGTGAAGGAATGGTCAGCATCCTTAGGCCCCAGGGGTCCCTGGGTCCATACCAACTCCCGGCTCATCTGGGAGAAGTTCCACGACAGACTGCCTTCCCCACCCCCTTGGCTTCAGAAGCAGCAGCTGTGGCTCTTCTGCCACCGGTTATAACAGGCTTGTGGCCACTGGTCTCGTGTGTGTGCTGGGCACTGTCCTACGTGCGGGGGTGAAATGGCACGGAGGAGAGACAGAGAACTTGGAGTCTACATAGCTTCCATCCAGCTCTCTGCACACAGGCCGTGGCTGGGTCAGACACGTGCCCCTGCCTGGGACCGACTCGGGGCTGAGAAGGTGTCATCGGCTGGCTCTAGGACCCTCCCAGGGCCTCAGTTTCTCCCTCTGCCTCCTGACGTCCAATCTCAGGGCCTGAAGCCAGTCCTGTTTACCCCTGTGAGTGTGACAGCTGTGCTGAAATTGTCATCCTCATGACAGTTGTTAACTTTTAGCCCTTGTCCATTTTTGAAGTGTTTTCTTTTCCAACTTGCCCTCCACTGTACTCTGTTTGATAGTAAAAGGTTATATAAAACATCCGGCCTGAGTGATGGGTAGTCTTGAAATAGCAAATAAACGAATCACAGAGCAGGCCCCATACGGGCTCTGCTTTGGTCTTGAGGTGCCCCGGGGCGGGGGCAGGGGGTCACCAAGGACACGGCCGGCCCCTCTTCAGCCAGGGCAGCTCCACTTTCAGGGGCCGGATGGATTCAGGCTGTCTGACAAACTCCATGCGGAGGAAGTGCTCCACCACTGGAAACCTCAGTTAGATGAACTTTATTCATGGCAGCATTCTAAAATTATTCATTCCAGTTCTAAGAATTCGACATTTGGTATAATTCCTTGAACTGCTGGGTTGTTTAGCTCTAGCTCTTAAATTTTTTTTTTTCCTTTAAGCAAAGAAGGCGTGGATGGGACAGGCCAAGTGAATGAACATGTAGACCCTGGTTCTTTAGAAAACAGCTAAGTATCTGAACATTTGACGAGTCACTTCTATGTATTCACTAAGTCAGGTCTCCCCTAGTGACTGAAATTTTAAATCTAAATTTCAAAAGTTTTGCATTTTGGCATCTGAATTTGACTTGACACCCATTAATTCTGAGTAAGGGTAGGAGAGAGGGAGACCACTTTTATAACTGTTGTGTGCCAGGCACTGTGCTGTGCCCTCTGCCTATATCATCTCAACATTGTCAAGCAGGTATGTGCTCACCTGTTGATAAGGAAACTGAGGCTGAGGGCGGCCTCGTAGCTTCTTCACGATCACCCAGCCAGTAAATAACTGGGCTGGGATTCCAGTCTCTGCTGGTCTCTTCCAAAGCCTTATGTTCTCCTCTGTACCACCACGCTCCTGTATGTCATTTGTCTCTCAAAAGAGATCAGCTTTGGGGAGAAGAGAGATAATATAAAGATTTTTTTAAGTTATGTAATTTGCTAGCAGTCGATCTGAAAATATCTGGTTTATTTAGTTTAGTCAGCCTGTTAGCATTAGGATTTGTACTTAATAACCACATAATGAAGTTACCAGGAATTGCATATTTTGGCCCATGTGAAATATCTTGGGATTGGCATGAGAGGTGACAGTTTAGCAGGGAATTTGACGATGGCTTGAGGGACACCTGTAATGAGCACTACACTCTGATTCAGAGTATTGTACTTAGGACACAGATAAAGCTTGCATTTGCAAAATGCCTCATTTTTGTGACTTTGAAAGTTGCAAGGCACTTTATAAGTTGTCTACTTTTTTTTTTTTTTTTTTTTTAAAGCAGAGCAACCCCAGAATGCAAGTTAGGCACTGTGGCACTCCAACCCCCTGGGGCTGCAGTCTCACATCTCAGTGACCACTTGGTGGGAATTCTGTGAAGCTAGTCCGCTCCGCCCCTCCCCCAGCCGCAGGGACAGGTAGTCTCACCCCCAGGCAGTTAGTTGACAGGGAAAAAACTACCTCTGGAATGGTTTTGTTCTTAGAGTTTAAATCCCAGCAGGCGGATCTGTTGGCATTAGTCCTACCAGCTGTCACGGTTGCAATGTCATGGGGTCCCCAAAACATGTGTTAGGTTGTAGGAAGCCTTGACCCCTATAAACAAGTCAGGTGTGAATCCCACTGATGAGAGAAAACCCAGCCCAGGAAATGTGGTCCCCCACTGCAGGATGTCAAATTACCAAAAACTTAACAGCAACAGTAATAGAATTTCTAACCATTACGTGAATCAACATCTTTACCACATTTACAATCGCAGCAATACAATGTGGGGTTTTATGTGTTGTTACACAGATGACTTCAGAGCTCCGGGGAGAGGTAAGGAGAATGTTGTTAACAAGAGGGAAAGGAGACTATTTCAGTTTGAAGCCATTTCCCCAGTAAGAAAACGAAGTGAGAAAGGTTAAATGTTGGACCCTTGCCCGCCTTGGGCTTCAGCCACCCGAGCGACGTTGGAGCCCCCCTTGTTTCCCCATGGCCCCCTCCATGGATAGTGCATCATCATCATCATTGGGAGCATTTTCCTGAGTGACAGTTATGTACCAGGTGCTGTGGTAACCGCTATACCCATATCGACTGACCGACGGCTCACAACATCCTTGTTATCATCACCCCCACTCTGTAGATGAGGAAACCGAGGTTCCAGGAGTTCACACAACTTGCTGTAGGTAGAAGTTTGCAAATGGTGGGACTGTGATTCAGCCCCAGGCAGCCAGGCCCCAGACCCGTCCTGTTGCCACTGCTGCCCATTTCTGTCTATCTCCCATTAGACTCCGATGCGCTCCCAGGAAACGTGATTCACTCCTGAGGGACCCGCGCTGGCCTGTGCACGCGATCGTCCGGGGACACTCATTAAACGGTGCGTAGCGGGGCAGAGGCAGCGCACACAGTCCCCAGGCTCTGGGCGGACTCGTTTTCCCGGTGCCTTAGTCTGGAGCCTCAGCTGCGTGTCCCAGTTAGGGCTTCGTTCTGCCTAGCCTGTTTTTTTCATGTGTCCAGAGTCCAAATTGTCATAGCAGATACTTGGTACAATTCTCTTGGTTCAAAGTTTAATGCGGTCAGAGCTGAATAGTTATTAATAAACCTGTAGATTGAACGCTGTCTTTGGGTAGGTTCTAGAAAGTGGATGTGTTTGGCATGGATCTATGAGGAAGAATTTCTGATGGAAACTAAGCCAAGCTCTGGAGCTTTCCCTCTTCTCGTAGAGCCCTCTCAGATTTCAGTTTTCGTTGAAACAAGTGGAATCTGTGCAGAAGAATAGCTTTCCTACTGAGTTTTTGGGAGTGGACGCAGTGGGGAGGAGTGCGCTGTAGGTCAGAGGTCAAGTACAGCACAGGGCATGGCAGGCATCTTGAACTTGCACACACTGTGCTTCAGCGGCTGTCAGAGGAAGTTTTAGCCGACTCCTATACTACAGTGCAGAGCGCTGTTTAGACAGAGGGTTGAGTTCCTTTTAGGGCACTGAAGAACGTTTGATTGAACCATCCAGCCAAGAATCTTGGTATCTTGTAGCTGTTATCTATTAATAGTATTTGAAGAGATGGTCAGGGTCAACCTTCTGTTCTCAGCCTACTTGTTTGTGCCCAGTCGAGCACAGTATGTATTAGTAAGATATTTACTTAAAAGTCTCGAACACACACATAAAGTAGATGCAAGCACAATCCATCACTTGTTGGGGCCAGTGCACATGCCCCTGAGGAAGAGGGCGGTCAGCAGTCGACTAAACATTCTGTGAGACTAGGAAGTCACGTGTTTGACACACACACTTTCTCCTCATTTCCTGATTGTTTTTGAACCTCACTTGGTTGACAGACATTGGCCGTGACAGATTTCTCAACCAACTGATAACTTAAGCCACACAGGGGTACGTGTCTGTGTGTACAACATCTGTCTTCAACTAATAGAACTATGACATAGTTACTCATCATAGCAGCAAAGAACAAATACTGGCTGGCCAACTGTAGACCCTCCGGCTGAAAGGCAAGATCGACCAAGTGGAACTGGTTAGATCTTCCTGTGTCACCTTGTTTGGATTTATTGTTGCTTAAAGAAAATGACATGGATTGTTTTCATTACTCAGATCGGTCTTGGGCCTCCGGTACGTGTCAGATAGCACTGGCCAGATGCAGGCTTCTTCTGTATTGATCTCCCTCGCCGGGTGTATCTGCAGAGTATCAGCCACTGTATCAGCAGCCCCGTCCCTCGGGGGCGAGTGGTCCAGGCCGTGCAGCCGACTCCCTGACATGCTCCTGGAGTTCAAAGCTCACGTTGGCTTGGTGCTGACATTCTGGATTAGCTGGTTGACTGGAAGGCCTGCTTCTTTCTGTACACTGTGAAATTTATAAACCGCAGCAGCCGAAGCCTCAAAATGGCCGGCCAGCCCCCAGCTGGCAGCAATTAAATGCACACCACAAACCTCTGGCTGAACAAAGGTTTGTGGAGGCAGAGTTGCTGCGTGTGCACGAAACAGACTCACGTCGTAAACTACCTTTTATGTCGAGTGTTAGTAAGAGACGCTGTCAGCTAATGAGAGGTGAGTGGGTGGGGTTTTGCCACCCCTGGTTTAACAATCTGTTATCCCCAGGGTGTAGTGCCAGACCCCGCCCTAGACGCAGCCCGTCCGGACATAAAGGTGATCATGAAAGAGGAGCAAGGCGACCAGAGGAGGCCAGGGGACGGTCCCCGACGGTCCGTCCGTGGGGGCCCTCAATCGCTCGGAAGGTGGCCTTTCTGCTCTGGCGCCCATGGCAGGCGCCACAGCTGCTCTGCGTTTTCACTCTTGGACACCATCACCCTTTAGGTTGAAAGGAGAGGGTGGGAATGAGAAGACGCTCAGATGCCCTTTCATATGCACTGAAGCAGCAGAACTCTAAGAGTCTAGACCAGTGCTGTCTATTAGAAAATTTACGTTTACTTTAATTTACATTTTAAAAATTCAGTTCCTTAGTCACACTGGCCACATTTCAGGGGCTCATTAGCCACACGTGGCCGGCAGCTGTGTATTGGACAGAGCGGTTCTAGACAGTACCAGGTGTCGGAAAGATACAGATTACTAGGCTCTCTTCAGCGCAGTGTCAGTGGGAGTATAAATTGGTTTAACCACTTTGAGAAGACTTTGAATTGTCTTGTTAGGTAAACAGTCACACCCTGTATCCCTCCTAGATGGACACCTGAAGGAGCACTTGCCCGTGGTCAGCAGGAGACGTGGACAGGAGTGTTCACTCAGCATCATTTGTAGTAGCGAAACCTGGCAATAACCCATGTGCCATCAGCAGGGAGGAGGGTGAAAGACGGTGTAGTCACGTGATGGCATACTAGTGAGCAGGCGCAGTAAGTGGCTGACAGCTGCACACAAAAGAACGCTGAATCTTTGCGATTTGACTTCATGGAGAAAGAAGTCAGCCCCATGACAGAAAAAGGAGTGATGTCCTTTTTCAGAAGCCCAAAACAACTAAAATCTAAGATTGTACCAGCGCACACTTTGAAATGTGATAAGATTACATGAAGAGGAAAAGTGAGGGAATGGGAAATAACGGCAGTAACAGCTCTATTAGGTGGGGGAGGAACGGAGGGGCTGGCAGAGGGCCACGCAGAGAGACGCAGGTGATGGTCAGCGGTGGAGCTTTCGGGCTGGGGTGATGGTTTCACAGGTATTTATTACGTCATTTAAAATAAAGAAAAGGCCATGATGCTAGTGCGCCTTGAACTAAGGATAATGACGAGTCCAGTTTAAAAAAAAAAATTAGAGTCCTTTCCTTCCCAGTGGTGATAGGCTCCTAGGCACACACACACAAGTGTCGTGAGGACAGCCACCAAAAGGTGGACCCGCTGCATTACAGAATCGCAGAGTGTGAGCACACTAGGGTTTCTGTCACACACCGTCATGCTGTTTTCAGAGAGTTACGTGACTTGGTCACACCCTCGTCAGCAGGTAGAGAAAACAACTCTGTCACACAGCGGCCTGCCCTGAACAATGTCCCGTTACACTTTTTGCTGGCTTGCGAGGTTTGAAAACACTAGCTTATTGTTCCTGTTTATAAACTTGTTCACACACAGAGACCTTAAGCTTTTGCCTCCCCCCAACCTCCCAACTTGGACCTCAGAAGCTAAAACTTCAGTTGAGTTTCGGAGAAAACATCGTTTTCCAGGTACCAACGGTGATAAGGTAGTCGGGGATCGTGGGGAAGATCCCTTTAATCCAACTTTCTGCTTCTAGTGAGAGCATCTCTGAATCCCCGCCTTCTAGAAGTCGTCCCAATATTTATCAAACTATGAAGAGAAGACTGGCTCCGTACGGCAGGGTTACTCTCTCCCTCTCTCTTCTACGTCCACTCGAGCCCTGAGGCTTGAGTGCCAGGGTGCGCTCCCCCTCAGCCCTATCTGAGCGCCGTTGCCAGCCCTCTGCTCGTGTTTGGTTGTCCACAGAGTGAAGACCTGGAAATGGGAAGATAGTTCGCAGCCTGATGGCATGACAGAGAAGAACAGCAGTTAAGCAGATAGGCAGTGTACACACACAGGGAGCTGCCCTGCTTTGGTATTCTCTGTGTTTGGGTTGGTTTGTAGTTTGTAAGTGAGAAGATAATGAGTTTGGGAAGCAGGGGTGAGGTCAGGTCACTGAAATTTGGGGGAGGCACTGAGGGAGGCCACCAAGTCGAGAAATAGCTGAATGCACCAGAAAGCCATTTGGCAGTGTGGTGACACAGAGCGCACTTACTTACAGTCCCAGCTGCCCCGTGGTCGTTGCAGACGTGCCCGCCAGGGGCTCAGGTGCAGAAGCAAGCGCCTCGCCATGGCGTCTCCGGCTCCGTGGAGCCCCGCAGAGAAGTGCAGGACTCAGTCAGCTTTCTCCTCCCCAGTGGCATGTTTTTCCCACTGTGGGTACTGATGAAAGATGATTTCTTCTAAAGAAAAAGTGTGTGTGTCAGCAGGGACACAGTGTCACATCTTTGCCGTCATGCCCTTTCCTGTGCTTTGACCGGTGGGCTGGGCAGACACACCCCTTGACCTTTCTGTCAGGAAGTAGCAATCTAGTTAGTGCCCATTTGCCTTGGCTTCATTGACCTTCAAAGCCCAGAATCTCTAGTCTTCCAGCTCTCTGCCAAAGTTTGCATGTCACCTTTCCGTTTTGGGCTCAGTAGTCAAAATGGCCCTCATACCCGGTCCCCCACCCACAAACGCATTCGTCCATTTATTCAACTAATACGTATGGCCTCTCCCTCTGCCACAAGCTGGGCCCTGTTCTAGTTCCCGGGAGAACAGTGAACGGAGCAGAATTCCTCTTCTCGTGGTGCTTACATTCCAGAAGGGGAGCCAGGCAGTAAACAAATATTTTATCTGAGTGAGATGTGAAGCAAATGTGTTTTGAGCACATGACTGACGCGATCAAACTTGTATTTTGAAAAGGTCATTCTCATTGCCGTGAGGAGAATGGACAAGGATGGGAAGGGAAGAAGTGACAAGGCTATTATAATGAGCCGTGACAAATCCAGAGGTCGTTTGTTGGTTATGATAGGAATCGTTGGGTTAGGGACACCTGTGGGAGTCGAACTGCAGACTTCCCAGCATGTGGGGGCAGATGTGGGGAGGGTGGTCAGGCCGAGGCCTATAGTGAAGCGTGATGAGCAGTGGGCCCCGCCTCACCCCTTTTTGGGAGGAGGGTCTTTGGGTTCCCCCCACAACAACCTGAACCTCGTCCAGGAGCTTCATGGGGGGCAGACTGGTAGCACTGCCTTGGGGAGAAGACACTTTACTGTCCTAGGCGGTGTTTGGAGTGACAGGGAGATGAGGACCGAGCTCCGCTCCCTAGAAAGCCTCCCACTCCTTCCCCTCGGTTCCCTTTACTCACAGTGGTTGGCTGATGCCCTTAAAACAGCAGCTGATGGGTTATCGGCAGCTCCCTGCCTGCCCTGCCTACTCTCAGCCCACAGCCGGGATCTAAACGGTAGGCCTGAATCTTGAAGAAGGAATTGAGACTATGCCTAGTGGGAGTATGTGTGTATATGATGTAAATAATTTTTTTTTTTTTTTTTTACCAATTCCGTTAGTGTAGATTGTTGCAGCTTCTTCAGAGTCCCTTTACATCCCCCTTGAAGAGCATAATTAAGTGGTACTCGGGACATTCTTATTATCAGACTTTTAAAAATTCATCACTGGATTTCTGGCTTTCTGGCACATAGCAAACACCACCCAGGTAGAGGACTACAGACCTCACGAGCTAGTGAGCTGGGTGTCGGCCTGGGTCCAGGAGGGGCTTGCAGTTATCTCTGTGTTGCAGCCGACCCACTGTGTGTCCTGTGGCAAGTTTCTGGCCGTTTCTGTCCATATTGCTACCTCAATTGGCCCCCCGGGGCACTTATTGCCCTTGCAAATACGGCTCTGCACTGCTGTTACGGTCGTGAAGTGTGAACTCGGTGTGTAAGCCTATCCCTCTTTCTTGGATGTGTCTAGAGAGGGGTGTTTTGCTTCAGTGGAATCCAGGAACAAATAATGAAAAGTACAGCGAGTACAAGGCCGAGGACAGAACGGGCACACTCTTATCAGTCATCTGAAGTATGCACAGCCTTTCCAAGATAAATACGGACTCCTGTTTCTAGGAAAACACCAAAAAGTACTTATCAATGATCCTGTATGTCTTTGTGGGAAAAGACGGCATTGGTCTACCCCAAAAGCCATAGCAAAGCAGATTCCTCTGGGCACCGACAGCTGTAGAACCCCGGCTGTGACCTGGGACCAGTCCGTGGAGGCTGTCTCCTGCCTCACGTGATCACGTGTCCCTCACCCTGTGCCCAGGCAGCCGAGGCCCTCTTAGAAGAAACCCAGAAGGCAGGGGTGTGCTCGCTGAATGCCCAGGGTCTCTCCCTCTTCCCTGACCCACTGCAGGCTCAGAGAGGCCTCTCCTGGAGAGAGTCCTAGAAAAAAGCAGTGTGGCCAAGTGGAAGTCCAAAGTTAGTGACAGGAACAGGAGCAGCCACCACCGGCAGATGGCCCACTCTCAGTAGAGCGCAGGCTTGATGGGTGTTATATTATTTGCTCTTCACAGCAGTCCTGCGAGGCAGGTGTCAGTATCCCGGTTTACAGAGAAAATTGGAACTGAGGGTCAAAGCTGACCGACCCATCCTCAATCACATGGCCAGGAAATGGCAAAGACAAGGCTCTGATTCAGAACCGAGTCTTTGTCCCCGGTCTTACTGCACAGTCACAGGTGGCACTGCGCTCCAGCCGGCCACTGGGTTCAGAGTGTGTGCCATGGGGAGCTGTCACCCTGGACGAGGAGGAGCATCGCTTTCACTCGACGCCTAACTCTGCCCTTTGTCCCCTCCCCATCCAGGACGCAGGCGCAGCGGGCGCGGAAGCCGCGCGTGTGCACGGGCCCCCAGGGGCTGCTTCCCCGCTACTCGGAGAGCCAGGCGGACGGGCAGGAGCAGCTCTTCAAGCTGACGGACAACGCCCAGGACGAGTCGTAAGTGGCACGTGGGGAGTTGGTCCCCGTCATCGCTGGGCTGTCCCTTCTGTCTGAGTCTGAGACGTTTCTCTGGGACCCTTCGGCCCTGGAACCTATCAGAGACCCCTCGGCCCAGATTTTTCCTGGGTTTAGATATAACTATTTGGAAATGGCCTTTTATTTAAAGCGGTGGTTCCCAAACCGAGTTCCAGGCAGAACCTGGATGTTTGTCTCTAGCAAATGGCGGTCTCTCTCTGCTTAGTTCACAGAGAGAAGCAGTGGATAAAACCGTCTTGATTTTATGGCTTTTTTTCCCCCTTTAAAATTTTCTTAAATTTGGTGTTCCGTTGTTTGATGCAGAAAGCTAGTGAAACAAAACAGGAAAATTACAATTAGTAGCTGAAAATCTGAGGAATACAGGTTTCTTAAGATTGTTTTGTTACCCTTTGAATGCGGATGTTTATATACCTGGGACCTTGTAGTATTTTCAGTTAGTGAAATTATTCCAGAATTCGGTAGTCACTATTTTAGGATGTTCTGCAGAGACCCTTTTAGTATAAAAAGCTCTATGACCCCAATAGGTATTAGGACCACCGGCCCAGAGAAAGCGGTTAGCTATCAAAGAAAGCCTGATGAGTAGGAAAACGCTAGTTTAACTTCTTTTAGTGCTCATTTGTCACCTTCCAGGCGAAGCAAGCTGGACAGGGTCCTGAGGGCCGTGAGTGTGTTTCGTCGGTGGGGGCGTCTGGAGTAGCGGTTAACGCTGCGGGTAACCTCCAGTGTCATCGGTAGAGAGAGTATTAAGCTGTTGCAGTATTTGAATGCGGACATCCACCATCGAATCCAGAATTCGTTTGTTGCGTGCTGGATTGGATGGCATCTTCTCATAGGTGTTGCGTATAACCAGTCCCCCTGTGGTATTACCGGAAGGGCCCTTGAAGATGGAGGCACACTACGTTATCTTTGTCACAAAATACCGTAGACTGAGTGAGTTAGGCAACAAAATTATTTTCTTTCAGTCCTAGAGTTTGGGAAGTCCAAGATCATGGTGCTAGCCAGTTCAGTTCTTGGTGAAGGCTCTCGTCCTAGCTCGCAAGTGGCCACCTTCTCCTTGTGCCCTCACGTGGCAGAGAGAGAGTGAGCTCTCCGGTGTCTCTCATAAGGACACCAATCCTGTAGGATCAGGCCCCACCTCCACTGCCTCATTTGACCTTCATTCCTTCCTTACTCAAGACAATCACACTGGGGCGAGGGCTTCATCAACCTAGGAATCGGGGAGGAGGGCACAATGCAGCCCAAAGTGCGCATCGTCAGCCTCAGCCCGGTGCGCTTCCAGGGTCCTCAGGTGGTTTCACCCCCGGGAGGACCGTGTGCTCCTGTCTCCGCTGGGTGAGGGTTTGGTGCCATCGCTGCCCTCTGTACCACTGGCTACCAGAACGTTAGGCCTTTGGATCAGAAGCCCCAGAGTCAGCCTCAGGTCCGGCAGGGCATGGTGCAGGGCCAGCTAGGATGACAGCCCCGTGAGCGCTGGGACTTCTGTTCCGTTCACAGACGAACCCTCAGCTCCTAGAACGGTGCCTGGCACGTAATGGGTGCCCAGTAAATAAATACTTGTGTCATGAACGAGGGACAGATAGGTGCAGCTTGGCATTAATACCTGTTCTCTGTTCCATCTTCGGGAGGTTTTGTGGTCAAAGGTTGAGGTTTTGAATTCATATATGTGTGCTTTTAATTTCCATCACTGGTCCTTAGGAAATTCATTTTTAGTGGAATGACTTGCGTCAAAAACACCGGGAGAAGCGTATAGCACAGCTGACGTACGGTTGCTCCCAGTGACGTGCACACACCGAAAATAGCCATGGAAAGCTGAAAACTGGAATCGAAATGAAGTCAGTAAAATGGATTTCATGAAATTCTTAAAATTCATATGAAATGGGAAAAAACATTGGTATGAATGAATTTTGACTCTATAGATGAAAACCATGTGTCTCCACCCGGTTGTGGGTCAAACCCTACCAGTGAGTGCGGAAGGAGGCATGTGACCATGGCCTTCCTTGCTGTGTAGGACGTCACCACGGAGCCGGCAGACGTTCCCTTGATGTCTCCTGGTTGTCAGGCTGGGCCCTCACAGTGACGTGAAGCATCACTTTGCAGGAAAGGAGTTTTCAGGAAAAGCACACGAGTGCCAAATTATACCTCTGACTTTTATCCTAGAACTGTAATTAAAAACATGTTTACAGACCTAATTATTTGCATATTTTCCTTCAGAGTTAACCCCTTAAAAGGGTCTTTAATACTTTGCTCTACTGTTCTAACTAAATGTTTCCACATTTTTTTCCAGTTAGACTCACTGTTTCACTTCTGGAAAATACTGTGTAATTACTTCCCGATGTGCCGAATGCCCCATAAAGTCCCCAGAGCCACAGTCACTTCAACTTTGTTCTCCCAGATTTTCAAGTAATTTTTTTCATTTTATTTAATTAATTAATATTAAAAAGATAGTCACTGACATATGACTTAAGTTCTGGCCAGCCAAAGAGGCTTTAATTTCAAATGAATCAAATAGTTCTCCGGTATGTTGCAGAATTACCATGGCTTCCCATTTTTCTCAATTTTGGTTTTTAAATAGGATCCTGGCTTAAGCTGATGTTAAAGTCAAATTTGTCCTATCTCATTAAATTAAGTTTTCTTTATGACTAGTGTCTCTCTGTAGCCAGGAACCTCATTTTCATTAAGAAAAAAAAAAAAAGAGAGAGAGAGAGAAAGAAAGATAGAAAAAAAGAAAAAAGGATACTTAATTTATTTCTAATCTTTCCTCACAAAGTTGCATTCTGGTATTCTAAGCATAAAGGTGGCTGTTACCATTTTTAAAAAGATGCTGATGAGTAGCCTACAAGACTTAAGGAGCTTCTCTAGCATACTGTTTTCTGGAGTTTGACAATTGGATTGTATTTTCAAAACGTCTTTATAGAAAATAACATGAGATTTTTTTTTTTTAAGACAGAAAAATATAAAAAAGAAAACAAAAATAATCTTCAAACGCACCAGCCAAACAAGTCCTTTTTTATGAAATATGAGAACTCATGTACGTAGGTAGCAAATTCAAAGAGTACAGAAATAGGATCGAGAGTAAAATGCTCCTTTCTTGCCCCCTTTGTAAACATAGCGTTTCTTGTATTTTGTGTCTTGTCTATCTTTCTTGAGAAGTTGCAAGAGAGAGAGAGAAATCAGAAATATTTTTTTGAGCACAGGTTGTGGTGTTGGTTCTGATAGCATACGATTATAAATATAAACCTTATAGTAACAGGTACAGTCTCACAGCAAAAGCAAAAAGACGGGTCCTTTGAGGAATGACATAGTCTTCATTAGCTTCCTTTTCTAAACCAGGAAATAATCTATCAATAACCATTGACACTTAGGGAATTGGACATCCTTTGATATACATGGAATTGAAACTGTCAACTATTCTGATCAAGGTTAATGGCTCGCTGGATTTTTAATAAGTTAAATCAAGAGTTCTGAGAGAATTCTTTAACTTGACTACAGGGTAAAATATATCCACCATCCAAAGGTGCATGTGCTCTGGCAGATTTCATTGGCCCTCACAGTGTAATTTCGTCGTCATTTTCCAAGACTACCTAACGTACACGTATTGAATCCTGCCGTGGGCCAGGACAAGTGGGAGATTTGCTCTTTCCTCGACAAGTTCACAGTCTGGCAGGGGAAATAGACAGCATTACCGAATATCTAGAACATACGACGATGGCTTTTAAAAGAGAAGTGCAAGCCGTGTGGTGTGGGGCCCCAAGCGAAAGGGATTGATTTATGCCTGGGAAGCTGGGCGAGGCTGTGGACAGTTGACCTGGTCCTGCAGGATGAGGAGCAATGTGCCAAGGAGAGAAGAAAGTCACGTCTGCAGAGGAGCGCCGGGCAAGTGGAGGCAGCAGAGTTCACGGCATTTCTGCAGAATGCGAGTTAGCCAGGTGTGGTCGGTGGCAGCACGTGGGTAGGAAGACAGGGACAGAGGCTGGAAGGGCGGTTTGCAAGGCTGCCTTCTGAGAGCCTCATCGGCCATCCTCAAGTTACCGCTCTGGGCGACGGATGGGGGGATTTTGAAGAGGATCTTCTCAAAAAGACATGTTAAAAAATTGTAACCTTGACAATGAGGGAGTTGGATCCGGGCTGCAGAGACTGGAGGCAGGAAACCAGTTAGAGGCCCCAGGAGCAATGCAGGTGGAAGTGGAGAGGCCGGGACATGGTGGCAGACGGTGGCGGAGGAGATGGGGAGCGGGGTACAGAGTTGAGAGGTGTTAGGAGGTGGCATAAGTACAATCCGTAGACCAACTGAAGTTTCTCATCTGAGCGAGGGGAGGTGTTGATGAGTCGTAGCTTCTTGCCTGCTTGGTTGGATGGAGATGCCACCAGCTGCGACAGGTCACAGGCGATGCTGGAGGAGGAGGGAGCTGGGGGAGAGAGGGCAGCTCAGCTGAGGTCGTGCCGGGGTGAGGGCCTGGTGGGGTGTTGGCAGCCGGGTGCTCAGAGTGGAACCATGCATGCTCAGACCGGGGGTTCCAGATGGACTTGAAGGGGGACACATGGCAGGGGAGAGGTCGACTCTAGGTGCATTTCTGGGGTAAGATGACTCAGCACTTTTTCGATTTTGAAATTGCTGTATAAATGGAGTTAATAAAGCAAAAAAAAAAAAAGTGGAGAAAAAGAAAGGACTCAAACTGAAAAGGGTGGTTGAAACGAGTACTGGGCAAGTTTCTCTCTCCTATGGCACAGTTGGTCCCGAACCTGTTGTCCACGTGTCCTGTCAGAGGGACACGTTCCTCCAGCCCACTGAAGCGAGGGTTTGTGGGGGACCCTCCCCCAGTATCTGGATAATGTGACATCTGTTCACAGCAGAAAAGGAACAGTAGCTACCGCTTCTCTTGTGTGTCGGGCGTGTACGTCAGCTCTGATTGTCACCGTGGCCCTGAAGGGTAGATAGGGTTCTTGTTTTATAGGTAACAGCAGGGAGACTCAGCGCAAAGCCTTCTGGCTAGTGACAGGGCAGAGCCAACCGGCATCTAGGGCTAGCTGGTTCCAGTGGCACGTTGGCCATGTGCTTGGAGAAGACATTACCTGCCACCGAGTGGGTGGCCCAACGCCGCTGTCGACAGTGCCCTTGCTGTTGCTGAGAATGCCCGTGGGGTTTTGGGTATTGTCAGTGGCAGGGGACCTCGCCAGACGCACCAGACATAACGCAGTGTTATGTCTGTCCTCTCAGGGAATGGGGTAAGCCCCACCTTCCTTTCTCTCCAAAGGAACTGACATTGATCCCAAGGTTGGAGTGTCCTCTTTCTCTCTTTAAAGGAGAGTTAAAAGTAAAACTTTTAACCAAAGTCTAAAAATCCTGTTTTTTTTAGGATCGATTTTAGTGTCCACAGCAACCTAAAACGTGTCAGCAGAGAGAACCTTCGGTGATTCTCTAGTTCACGCATTTGAAGGGTAAAGCGTACTCAGAGCTTTGTTCTTCTGGCCACGTGATTCTACTCTGTCCCAGTTATTAGCAGGTCAGGGAATTGGAGGATGCGCGCAAAATCAACACCAGACCTGACTTTCTTCCCTGTGTCAGCCCACACGGTTTTCCAATAGTCCCTCCTTCACGAGCCTCCCCGTGGGAAGCATTGGTCACACAGGGGACAGAGAGCGGGAAGCCCAGCGTCTGCACTCAACTCACGTGCAGCAAGAGCCGCTGCTGCCCAGTTGGCTGGACCCTGAGCATCCCACGCGAAGCCAGCGGAAGCCTGTGGGGAGCAGGCCACCTGCGGGGGGCGGCCAGGAAGGAGGGGGTGCTGCAGCTTCGAAGGAGAAAGGAGCGGGGAAGGGGCAGACTGGCAGGCCAGACGGTGGGGGCACTGCCGCGGCCGGGCTTCCCTTGCGCCTGAGTTGTGGTTCCTGTCTCACAGTGACGAGTGTGTCGGTGTCTGTCCTGGGAGGAAGCCCCTCGTCTGCAGCTCGGTTTTAATTATTCCTTGACGTGGTTGTCAGACTTTGCAAAATACACACACACACTCACACTCACACTCACACTCACACTCAGCCTGGTCTTGGGTCGTGGGGGTGCTGAGGAAGCGTCAGCAGGAAAATGGGTGCGGCTGTTCGCGACGTCGGGCTTCAGGTTCTTGCTCGGACTGTAGGGGACCTGGTGCTCCAGCTGCCTGCCGTGGCCTCACGATCTCCCTTCCTCCTCTTGGGTCTGCCTTTGGCTCTGATCTGCTTGTGGTTTGAAAAGACTTTAGAACATTTCGTGTAAAAGTCAGAAAATGTTATCTGTAGCAGCTTCGGGGTGCAGATGGGGCCCCTGGGCTCACAGAAGAGGGAGCCGTGCACATTTTCTGCTCCCTGCTCTCATAGTTCTGAACAGCCACGAAGAGAGGTCTTCTGACTTCTCCACTAACTTTGTGATGGAAGCTGGCAGGTTGTGTCATCTCAACCAGATGAAGAAACTGAGCCCCAAAGAGAGCAGCTGGCCCGGCCGGGGTGGCCCAGCCTGGCGGGTGCCCCCACCCACTCGGCCTGCACTGTGGGAGGCGCCACACAGCAGTCTCCCAGCTCAGAGCCGCCCTCCCTCCCCAGGCGGCGCTGGCCTGACTGAGGGCTTGCGTCATCTACGGCATCTTGAAAAGGAGTCTATTTTAAAGCCCATAAAAGTGTTCCAGTGTGGAAAGTGGCCGCTGATGCCAGCCACTCCATCCCGGAGTGCGAGCAGCAGCTGCCTGGATGGACAGACCTCGGCGCTGTCAGGGGCTCCGCCTGCATGTCAGCTACAGCAGGTGCCGAGAGGGGTGAGAGCAGGGACGAGGGCCGCATCCTGTGCTGGGCCAGAGGAAAGAAAAAATCTCAGTTGGATTTTTAATGTGCGTTCCTACTGTCACCCCAGCTTCAGTGGTCAGTTTTGGAGATCTCTCTTGACAGCCCAGTACTGCCTCTAAAGCCACCTGCCCGGCCCACCTGTGCTCGGAACCCGTAGGTTGTTTTCCAGTTCTCACCTAGTTTCCCGGGATGTTCTAGCTGGCCCGTGCTGCCTCCTGTGTGTCAGGAAGCTTTATACCCTGTCTGTCTCTGCCTCCTCCACACCGTCAGACCTGCGACGGGGAGACTGGACACCGAAAGCTGCTGGGGGTTCAGTTCTGGCATCGAGACTTTACAAGTCCACATTCTTGGCATTGCCAACCAGTTAGGACAGAACAACAAACCCCAGTTTTTGTCATGCGAGGCCGTAATCACATGGCAACTGGACCCGGGCAGATGCTTACTGAGCGAGCACTCGGGGTGGTCGAGGGGGTGGTGGGGATACTCAGGGAGACATGGGGGAGGCTGTGGACCCCACTCTTACATCTGCTGAGTCAGAGGACAGAGAACTGTCCAGGAGACAGACAGACAGATAAAGAGGTGTTTGTGAGCGCTTTGGAAGGTAAGCAGTTAAGTGTTCAGAAGGGGTCGGGGTGGGGGTGGAGTGTTTCGTGGAGAAGCCTCGAGAAGCTTCGTGGAGAACTTGGACCTCGTGAATCCTCAGGGTGGAGGGTTTAGTGGGTTGAGAGACAGGGTGTGTTCTGAATTGGGGGCGAGGGGTGCTTTCTAAGCCTGGAGGTGAGCAGGTGCCAGCACAGGATTGAGACTGAAGGGAAGCCAGCCTGTCACCAGCAGGCAGCCTCCGTCCCGTCAGAGTGTTTTGCAACTGCTGACATCGCAACAAAGCCGTCCTGGGACCCTGGTCCTCCAGGGAGCCCGGGCTCTGAGCGGCCACGGTTTGTGAATTTCTCTCAGGAGATCAAGTCCCAGGGGGCTGCAGCTTGACAGCCAGCCCGTGGCCAGCTCAGTATTCTTGCCGCCATCCGTTCTCCTTCGCTGCCCCCCGACGTTGCCGCCCCATTGTGGACGGCTGTCACAAGACGCCGAGGAGGCAGCCAGGCCCCTGAGAGCTGTCGCCAAGGGTCACTGCCCTCCATTCAGTAGCTGAGCTGAGAGGATCGATGCGCATAAATTTCCACTTTAAATCTGGGAGCTCGTGGAGGAAGAGGAATGGGGTTGCTGAGTGGCCCTCAAGCCCCTAGAAAAAGGACTGAAATCTAAGAAAATAAAGATTGCAGCTTTGCTCACTAAGCGCCTTCTACCTCTTGGGGTTCTCTGCAACTGGAGTGGCGGTCTCACGAGTAAGTTCCCTGTCACCGGAGGTGTCGAACAGAGACGGAGTGACCTTATTAGACCGTGACAGGAAGGAGGCGGGAGTCGGTGTGCACATGCTGGAACCCGTGCTGTCTTCTCACGGTCCCCGTTTGGCGACCCATTCTAATCCCGCCTCCTCCCCTCCCGTCTCTGTCACCCCGCCTGTGTCCTCCAGCCACTGCTGTTACCCCCCCCCCCCCCCCCCCCCCCCCCCCCCCCCCCCCCCCCCCCCCCCCCCCCCCCCCCCCCCCCCCCCCCCCCCCGCCGCGTTCTCCGTGAACTTTCTCAGTGGCTACTTCAGGCAGCATTTATAAGCATTATTTTTAATTCCACTCTTGTCCAACAAAGCGTTGGTATAGTTTTCTCTAAGTCTTAAACTACATAAAAGCTGTCTCTACAAACAGCCCCCTCAGTGCAATTTTGGGATAGAAATTGTTTCTCGTTGATTCTGTCGATTGTCGTCACGCCCGATCGTGTGTCGAGCGCCCCCGTGTAAGGGGCCAAGTACTTTACAGCCCACAAAGCAGTGTCTCTTCTATTCCTAATTTGTAAACAAGGAAATGGAGGCTCAGAGCCTCCTGCCAGGTGTGGGGAGTGAGGGAGCCTGGGTTCAGGTGAGGCCTTGGAGACCGGGGCCACCCCCGTTTCTGCTGGCTCACTGTGAGCCGGGGTGAAGCTCTCTGTGCCTTCCCCCCCGCCTCACAGCTTCATTGCCGTGGAGAACATCGACAGCTACTGCGTGCTCATCTCCTCCAAGGCCGTCTACTTCCTGAAAAGCGGAGACTATGTGGACCGTGAGGCCATTTTCCTAGAAGTCAAGTACGATGATCTCTACCACTGCCTGGTCTCCAAAGACCACGGAAAGGTGTACGTGCAGGTGACCAAGAAAGCCGTGAACACGAGCAGTGGCGTGTCCATCCCCGGCCCTTCCCACCAGAAGCCGATGGTGAGTGGACATTGGTGTGCCCCCGCGCTGTGGCCGGTTTCCAGCAGGAATCCACGTGCGAGTTTGGGCCACCGTGATTCCCCAGGGGTGCCGCCTCCCGGTCCCGCACGCAGTAACGCCGCCCTCCCAGCTGTCTCCGTCGCCTATCGGTGCCAGGCGGCAGCTGCCCTGTCTACTCTAGTTAGTTGCGAGCAGCCCCAAAAAAAGTCGGAGCACACACCCACCTCTGTCGTGTCTCCTGTACGACAGTTAGAAGCTAACCTTTTTTTTTCTATGCAAAGAAGCACTGTCTAGCATAGGCTCCTACCCAAGATAAATGATCGATAAATATTTGTAAATAAAATTTATACTTTGCCTCCAAAGGATACAAGATATCATTATGGCAGGACTTTTAAGGATTAACATTACTGTTAATAGCCATTCATTAAGGGCTCACCGTGTGCCGGACTGGGTACTAGTACTAAGTACTTCCTAAGGATCACTGAGTGTTGGACTGTCATTGTCCCCATTTCGCTGATAAGGACACTTAGTGATGGCAGGTGACTTGGTTATATGGCCCACACCACAAGGAGCACTGAGGTCGAACCCGGGCGCTGTGTGACCCCAGATCTGACCGTCTGGACCACTTCGCCCACCCCACCCAGGGGGGCTGCTGGCGCAGCAGGAGCTTGTGTGAGGAGACACCCCATCTTACTCATATTCCTACCTGGTGTCTTTTCATGAAACCCAGGAGTTAGTCCGGCTGGTTTTCCACCTGCATGTGACAGTGACATGTCCTTCAGAATAGTCCTGCTTATCTCTCAGTCCTTCTGCAGATCAGAAGTAGCAACCAGCCTGTGGAGCCTCTTTCCTTTGACCTTCTCCAGTCCAGGAATGCACTCGGGTGTGGTTTGGCTCGTGCAGGCTCCCCTGGGGTCATCTGCCTAAATTCAGGCTGGTAGATTAGGAAGAGTTAACACCCAAAAGTGTGAGTTATTCCCACAAGTTCCTTGTTTTGCTGGGGAACCTTACCCAGCTGCATTTTTGCCCTTTACAGGCAAGTGAGCAGCTCTGCTCAGCGCTCTTGATAAGAAAGGCTCAAGGCGTGGGTGTGCTCCTCCTCCTTCCCTTTTTGGCCATCTGCAGACTAGATTTGGATCTCAAAGGCACAGACAGGCCTTCATTCCTGCTCTTAGCCTGACCTCAGGGAGCCTCACGCCCTCAGAGCTGAACCTGGCCCTCGGGCACAGGAACCGAGGGGCTGGCTACGCAGTCACCTGAGGAATATGCTAAAGATACAGATTCCGATATTCTGCCCGCCTCCCCCACCCCCCGCCCCAGACCTGGAACCAGCATTAAGGAGGAGGGGGCCCCTGGGACTCTGTTTCTGACAGTACGCCCCGTCTGTCCTCTCCGCTGCCCGGCTGGGAGCTGCTGCGGGCTGACTTTAACCCATGTGCCCTGGGCTGCTTCCCCACCGCGGGAGCAGGTTACTCATTCTGTCCTGCTCTCCAGGTCCACGTGAAGTCGGAGGTCCTCGCTGTCAAGTTGTCACAAGAAATAAACTATGCAAAGAGCCTGTACTATGAACAGCAACTTATGTTAAGACTCAGTGAAAATCAGGAGCAGTTGGAGCTGGACTCCTGAAGGATCGCGGCGGCCGGAGGGGGCGCCCGCGGACCGGGCACCAGCCACCCCGGAGCGGAGGCCCTCGGCCGGGGCCCAGAGGCACAGCCAGGACACGGTGTGGGGGACGATGGCGAGGAATGAGGGAAAGTAAGTGCCACGCAGTGCCGTGGGGTACAAATGGAAACCAACTGTATTAATTTGTGGGGCGGGGGTGACATTAGATTATGGGGAAGTAATTTTTAAAGGTATTGGTTGAATAACGTAAAAAGCAAATGTACTGAGATGAATCTAATTTTTAGATTGCCTTGTATTTTGTTAACATGTATATATGTACAACGGTGTGTTTGTAAATACACAGGCGCGTTTCCGAACAGGGCCTGCGATGCGTGTAAAGGCTTGTCAACTGTAAAGTAATATAAAATTCTATCGGCTCCTCTATTGCACTAATTCTACACGTCTGATTCAGGGTACTCTGTAAAAAGACGTTCTTGCAAGTCGAAGAACACTATGTCTTAGTTTTGGGAACTCGAGCATCCTCACGAGTGGACCACAGTGACATTGACATTGGTGCTCCAGAGTCACGCCTTTGAGGCCTGCGGTCCTCGGGCCGGAGCAAAGAGCCCAGGCGTCCGGCTCCAGAGCTGGCCCTTCGTGGACACCCACCTTTTATTTATTTCTCACCCCATTTTAAAGAGAGCTCTTAAATTATCACCAATTATTATTTTTTATCTACCTATCTATTTGGCTTTCTGCTGATGAGTCTTGCCACACTTCAAAATAAAACTGTGTTCTGTTACCGCATGCACGCGCCCACAGGCGCACACACACAGGTCAGTTTGAGACATCAGTAGGCTCTGTTGATTTAGAAGGGGGGAAAAATCCCATAGAACTTTTTAACAAATGAAAAATTTATGAATTTATCAGAAATCCACAAAGTCATTAAAAATCCACAGTAATAATGGTCTGCTTCCTGGGTGACAGAGGAGAGGTCCTGGGCCTCTTAATGCCACAGGCAGCCCCCAGCTGCACAGCCCCGGACACAGTGATGGCAGCACTGGGGTGAGGAGGGAGAGTCTCAGAAAAGGGAATGAAATTTAAGTATTAAAAAGCTGTTTTGTAAGTTTTCCAAGATTTGGCCAAACCAGCTCTTGTCCTTGGTTTTAAATGCCAACCAGTAACAAGGCTGGTGTGAGGGTCCCCGCCCCCTTCCTGGGTCAGAAAGAAAAGCCTAGTTGGGATTTGGGGATCCTCACTCTAGAATGAATGATTTTAAAGTTTTTATTTTCATAAAGCTAATCAGTTTCTGTAACCTTGTCACATGTAGCCAAGAACTGAATGACTCAGTGGATGTGTGGAAGATTTTGGTGTTTATAGCTGATGACCAGATCCTTCCAAGACACAAATGAAGCTGCTCTTTCTGTCTCTCTTCTCCCTCCCTGTGTGTGTGTGTGTGTTTCAGAGAAGCAGGAAAGGAGCATTGCCTGTTTTAAGTGCTTTAGCTAAATTGTGTTTTCGAAAATCATCTTTAACTCCAAAGTTTGTATAGTCTTCACTGAACTCTTAAGTTTGTAGACTATAAAATTGACACTTGGCTTTTAAAGGGGTTGGGGTGTGTGTGTGTGATTGTGTCTGCGCACACACACAAGACCCCGCAGGGCTTCTGGCCTGCTCCCCAGCCTCCTTGCCCCCCATAAGTGGGGCTGTGGTTTTGTTGTCACCCACCCACTGCCCGAGATCACACTCTCAAAGATGAGACTCTCGGCTGGGTTGACTTTGTGGCTGTGAGCCTTCTGTCACTCACTGGCACGAAGTCACCTGAATTTCTCCACCAGGCTGAGGCACCCAGCATTACTCAAGAAAAGAGGGCTGCCTCTGCCCCCACCAGCAGCCAGTGTCCTGGGCGCTGACACGGAGAGCTGGTTGAGGGCTGCCCGACCGAGGGGTGCTCCCGGAGGACTACAGAGAGGTGTTCGGGGCCCCCGCCCACTGCTTTCTAATTGTAATCAGTTCTTGAAATGGGTGCCCCTCTCCTCTGATTGCACAAGCCCCCCTGACATTTGCACCTCAGAATGTTAAAATGGGATCCAAAGACCAAATTGGGGTAGGGCCAGGGGCTGGACGCCAACAGAGCTTCGAGCCCTCCCCAGGCCGGACCACAGGGTTTCCAGGGCTCGGGGCGTAGCTCCCTGGTGTGCGGGGAAAGGAGTCCTTGGCCTCGGAGGAGGCGGGCCGGCCCTGGCTCAGGAATGCCCGGGCGCTTCTTAAAGTGGCACGAAGCCGGCAGCTCCCGAGACTTCGTGACGACGGTTCCCCCGGTTTACACACTGCCTCGAGGACGCAGTTCCTCTCTGAGGAAAGGAGCGTAAACCGGATAAGGGGAAACCAAAAGCCATCCTAACTCCCTGAGCCAGCACAGTCGCCCGGCCCACGTCGCCGCCTGACCGTGGCCGCTGCTCTGCCCACTGCAAGGCCAGCCAGAGGTCAGCGTGTCCCCACACCCTGGGCCTGGCCGCCGCTCTGGAAAACAGAGCAGCAGCCCTCGCCGGCCCGGCCTCAGTGCTCCAGAGGCTCCAGGGCCACCTCGTCCGTAAGCGTCGTCTGTGCCTCAGAACGCCGTAGTAGCCGCTTGATCCGACTCTGAACACGGAGCGTCCGGGTCCCCACGGTGGGAACGTTGCTGCAGTCACCCGTCTGTTCAGACTCTTGTAGAATAAAAGGCTGTGTTGACCTCCCAGACACGCTGTCTTGTGGTTTCTCGGTGTTCCATAGATCCTGGAACCATCATCAGTGACAGATGCCAAACGTGTTACAGCGTCCCCCGTGGCCTGTGTCCCCTGTCCCCTCGCTCCAGGGAGGCACACCGCTGGGGCGAACCCTGTGCCTTGAGCCGGGCTTAACGTTACAAGAGCTGGCAGTGCTTTCTGTCCTCGGGGCCCGGCCGAGCGCTCCCTGCTCCCGCCCCCCCACCCACGAGGCCCCGCCTGGGTGGACGTCGTCATTTATCAAGAAGGGGAGACTTCGGGGAGCAGGTTTGGAGCTCCCTGGGGGGGGGGACATGTCAGGTTCGAGGTGCCGGCTTGCTGTCCACTGGGGCTGTCGAGAGCCGTCGCCGTGGAGTCTGGAATTCAGGAGCTCAGTCCAGGCCGAAGGCTCCCAGTTGGGGGTCGTCAGCATGCAGATGACAAGTGGCACCCAGATGAAATCCCCAAAGCGCTGAGTGGCAGTGGCAAAGAGAAGGGGCCCCAGATCTGAACCCCGGGGCTCGCCGAAGTCTAGAGGTCAGGTAGATGCAGAGGAACAGCGAGGGGGAGTGAGCAGAGCTGTCCAGACGCAGGCGTGCAGCCCGAGGGTGGGTCCCGGAAGCCGGTCCAGAAAGGTTTCCAGGAGCAGGAAGATGAACGAGGAACCGAGTGGGGTGAGAACAAGCAGTGGAGTGATACTGGGCTTGTGACATCGAGGCCACTGGAGACCCTTTGAGAGCCGTCCTAGCAGAGTGGTGAGGGCGAAAGCCAGGTTGGGGTAGTTAAGAGAAATCGAAGGGGAGGAATCGGAGGCCGTATTGACAGCTGCCTGGAGTGATCTGGCCACAAGCAGGAGAGACGTGAAGGGTAACAAGGGGGCCGTGGAAGGAGAGAAGGGGGACCAGCTGGCCAGGAAGGCGAGTGGTTCTGGCAGAAGCGGCAGGAGATTGTCATTCGGGTGCTTCTGTTTCCCCAGGGAGGTCAGCAGAGAAGGGCAGGAGGTGGCAGGGAGGGGAGAAGATGTCAGTCATTTAGGACCACGGGAAAGTGAACAAATCAGGCAGCTTATTTGAGGTCAGTGATCTTGGATTCAAAATGAGACCAGGCAGCCTGGTTCCCGCCACAGTCAGCATGGAGTAGGCAAAGAACTGCATTTAATCGGGAAATGTCCCCTCTCACCTGTTCCAGCGCCTCATCCGTCACTGCCCACGTGAGCTCGACGAGGGCCAGTCAGAGCCAAGTGTCAAACAAATCCAGGAGCTTAGAGAAGGAAGGGGCGACACTGTCCAACCACGGCCTGTCATCTAGAGAATATGCCCCTTCTACGTGGGGGAGACCGCGGGAGGTGCGGCCAACACCCCCAAATGAGAGAGCACAACCGAAATAGTTCAGTGGGCAGTGTTCAAAGACAAACTCCGAGCATCTGAGGCATGGAGAAGCTGTTGGCATAGAAAGGGTGTCCGTGTGACATCTACCTGCGGTGTAAGTCTAGACACTGAGGGAGGAAAAGGAGCCATCCGTGCAGCAGTCCTGTGGAAACGTTTATACAAATGCAGAACAACAATAAGATTTCACATACCTGTTCTATCACATGAGGGCAGTTACTGCTATATGTTTCCCTTTCTGTCCCTCTCCCCACCATCCCTCCCTCTCTCCCTCCAAGCTAATCCCCTCACGCGTGGCCCGCGTGCGCGCTGTGCTCGTGTGGTTCTGTTCAGGCGGGTACGTAGACGGGTGTATTCACATACCGTCTCCCGACGTGTGTTTTTATAACGCTGGGATCACACGCACTGTCTTGCAGCTCCTCAGGGTTCCCTTCGGTTGCTGCGACTCCAGTCTCTTCAGGGCTGCACGACAGCTGACGGTGCCACAAATTCTGTCATTGACTCAGCAGTTCCTTGTGGGTGGGCACTGCCTTGGTTTTCAGCCCATCCATCCCCGCCCCTCCCCCCAGAACAACTCTACAATAAACAGCATGACCCGGCCGCCGGCCACCTCTCTCCAGCCTCCCCTGCCCCGTCCTGACGTCCACGAGCCCGGTGAGGGCAGCGAGTGCGTAACCCCTCTCACTGCGTAGCCCGGGCCCCCAGCGCCAAGCCTGGCATCCATGCATTTAATGGGACCGTGTGGGACCAAGCCAGGCCAAGCCAGGAAGGGAGGTGAGGAAGGACGGCTGGAAACACAGGAAAGTGGAGAGGACATTTCAGGAAAGAGGACATGGTCAGCTGGGTTAGGCGACGCTGAAAAGCCAAGGGAATTGCATGCTGCATTCTGGGGGATGTCGCCTGTGAGAAAAGTTTTGTTGGACCTAAATCAAGGTGAGATGCAGGTGGCAGGCCAAGTAGAAATGATGAAACGTCCTCTCCTGTGACAGAGTGGCAGTAGAAGGGTCACGGTGGCAGCGGTTGCCTGGGTGCCTGTGGACAGTTAGACCCAGTCGTGCCACTGGGACGAAGCCAGCCATCTCTCCATCATCACGCACTGGGCAGTTCTGAACTCAGTCTGATAGAATTCTCCTCCCCTTAAAAAAATCTCCAGTGGGTTTAAGTTCTGTTGAGTTTTAATGACACGTATGTAAGCTTCCAGTTGGCACGTTCATATTCCTTATCCTTTTAATAAACCTCATATTCCACATGGAAATGAACTCTGAGAACCCCCCAGTTATGTGGCACCCCCAGACTCAGCTATATGCCCGTCATTTTGTGAGGAAGTCTAACTTTTGGAGCCGTTCGAGTGTAGTTGGGGCTTCGTCAAGGCTCCAACCTGTTCCCTACATAACCCTACATTTCAATAGGAATTCGAACTAAATGATGATAGCAACCTCAGGTGAAGTGATGGAACTTGCGTAGCTTTATTCTACGTGATAACCTGTGTCTTTGATTTGTGCTTAAAACGTTAAACCCTGATACAGTGCAAACTAGGAAGTGTGATGTTTTTGTTTCGAAAGTGCAAATTGTAGTTCCTGAATGAAACATAAAGAAAAGAAAGCATTATATCAGTGGAAGGATTTATTAGTTGCCAGAAAGCCTACCTTTTTGCAAATATATTGACTTTTTTAAAAGTTCACTTATTAGCTACTAGACATTTAATTAAACATTAGTTATATAGGTCTGTACTAAAAAAATCGAGCCATCAAGTAAATATAAAAATATAAATATAAAAAATATATTAAAAGATTAAGTAGTTGTGCCCTTTTTGTGGTACTCTAATACTTATTTAATTTTTACCGGCATAATTATGTATTTTAAAAGTTAAATAGAATTTTTGCAGTCTGTATTTCTTATTCCTATTACTTGTTTCATTTGTGATTATTACTGAAGACAATTTTTTCATATAAAGAAGCATAAAAAAAAATGATCCTCTGGGTTTCAAGCAATTAGGTCACTGCTGGCCCAAGATGAGGGTCCTGGGGGTGTCGAAGTCTACCCTCCCCGCCACACCCAAAGATGGGATCGGAATTGAGTCTGACAACCAGGAAAACCAGACCGAGCCCCGGCCCCTAACGGTGCTGCTGAGAGGTTTTCACAGAAGGACTGAATCACGGCAGCCCGGATCGGGGGAGGGAAAGGCAAATGAGAGACATGAAATCCAGAGTGAAAGGACCCTGAACTTGAATTTCGTTCCGGTTCAGAATGACCTACCCTCTGATTTGCCCCACACGGTTCTACCCCACACCAATCCTGTCCCCAGAGGCAACTCCTTTCGATTAATTATTTTCTAATTGCTTCCTGGATTTACCTTCATTTTTCCAAATATCACGTTTCTACCACCCGTTCCTCACTCCTTTCCATCAGAGGTGTGAAGTGCTGATTTCCTATGGTGGAGGATGAGGGTTGGTTTCTTTCCACCCCTGCACTTCTCCAAATATGCCACACTGTGGAAAGAGGGACAGACATCATTACAGGTCCTATAGACATGTAACGAGAACAAGGGGATATTACAAGTAACTTTTTGCCTTCAAATCTACAACTCAGAGGAAGCGGATACATTTCTTAAAAGGCACAAATGACCAAAACTGAAGACGTGGAAAATTTGAATATCCCTACATCTATGAAAGAAACTAAATTTGTAATTAAAAACCATGCAACGAAGGAAAGTCCAGGCCCAGATGTTAATTCCACCATCAAACATTTATGGAAAAATTTATATCAATCCTATACAAGTCCTTTCAGAAAACAGAAGAGAAAGCACTTTCCAGATTATTTTAGAGGTCAGAATTACTCTGATACTAAAACCAGAGAGAAATCTTACTGGAAAAGAAAAGCCCAGTCTCCCTCACGAACATAGATGCAAAATTTTTAAACAATTTTTTTTTTTTTTTAGCAAATGCACTCGATGAGTTGTGTAACGCAGTTGAAAATAAGCAGATATTTCAACAGACACTTCATAAAAGATACATTCAAAGAGACCAAAAGCACATGAAAAATGTGCAGTATCACTCTCAGAGAAATGCAAATTAAAAGCACGACGAAATACCCCTACACACCTGTAGAATAATTAAAGTGGAAACGCTGGACAACAGCAAGCATTGGCCAGGGTGCGGAGCACATGGGATTCTCATACAGTGCTGGTGGGAACGTAGGACTAGTCTGGAAAATGGCTCAGCAGTGTCTCCAAGGATTAAACAGACACTCACCATCCGTTCCACTCCTGGAGCAATAGAGAGAGATCCTCACAATGGCTTTGTGCACAAATGCTTAACCATAATACCCCCAAACTGGAAACCACTCAAATGTCCATCCGCAGGTGAATGGATAACAAATCAGGGTATGACATGAGGGCGGAATATTACTCAGCAAGAGACACAGTCAAGAGACACAGTCAAGGTACTGACACACAAAACCACGTGGATGGATCTTGAAGCTGTGTTGAGCAAAGGAAGGGAGATGATATGCAATGTAAGCTTTCAAAAGATCTCCGTGTGAGTGGTGTGGTGGTTGAGCCGAACGGGAGTGCCGTTGGGGGTGGGGGCAGGGTGCTGGTCCAGGCCAGAGAAGATAAGGAGGGGTTAAACTAAGGAATGGAGAGACTAAGAGACAGGAAAAGAAGAATCTGCCCAGTACTTTGATTGGAGGTGTGTGACCAGGAGAGGGAATGACAAGGATAACAGTGCTTTTTAGACTGGAGTGGTGACATTAGCTACTGTTGCCGACCAGAATCGGTTCTCTCTCCATCTGGAAAAAGACGCTAAGTCCCTTAGGGGTGCTCTGTCTTACCTACCTGTGTGTAGATAGATAAAATCTGATCGCCAGTCAGTGTAATCCTGTCCCTGGATTGCTTCTGGAACCGACACTTGGTCCAGTCAGAGTGAACCCAGGCCCTTGGGCAGAAGTTCCCAGGAAGAGATGCTTGCTGTCCGCTGGACGTGAACCTGGAAGGCGGGAGCCTGGAGCTGCCGGGAAAGAGCGTGTAGGGAGGGCCCGCCCCAGAAGTGCAATGAAAGTGGTGAGGCCCTCACTCAAGGCCCTGGGCTTGGCTTAGGTTGGTTCAAAGGTGCATTTGCTCATGGAGATCGCTCGCAGTAGGAAGGGTCTACTCAAAGACAAAACTGGAAGGGGATGGGAGCGGGGAGTTTGATTTTGGACGTGGCGTCCTTTGTAACATCCAGTTAGCAGTGCTGGACAGATAATAAGGTTTGGGGAGCCATTCCTTGGTAAGTAGACCACGGAGTGGATGGCAGTACATGGAGAGGGCATGAAGGGAGAAGGGCTAAGGTCAGCGCCCCCAGGAGGCCTGACGAGGGGTCGGGAGAGGAGGGGACGGGGCCGGGGCGGTGAATCGGGAGATGAGGCTGGCGGAAGGAATGAGAGGTCTGGGGGAGACTGGGCCAAGTCTCGTCCAGCTCTGCTCTGAGGTCATGCTGAGCAGGGCTGGAAGGAAGCTAAGGTCTTGGAAACTAGGCCGTCGCGAGCTGCTCCCCAGCAGCTGTGGGGGCGGCCGTGTCGAAACAGGGTCCAAAGATGAAGTGCGTGGAGATGTCTCTTTCAGATCTGACTGTGGGAGAGAAGGAGTGAAGGTGTTATTTTCTTTTACGTGTTTAAAAAAAAAAAAAAAAAGCCGAGTTGGGCAGGTTTGTGCCAGGGCAAAGTGGGAAGGCGAAGGAGAGAGAATAATTCAGGTGGGCGGAATGACAGGATGGGAAGCCTTACTGGCCCTGCAGGAAGCCTGACAACGGGGAGCAGGCCTCTCGCTTCTGAGACGTGTCCAGTTGTATCGTGAGACATAAACCAGCGTGGTTTTTGGTCCTCCGTTTTGTTTTGTGTTTTTACTCCCAATCTGACTGGACTCTGAGGCCTCAGCGCCTCGGGAGGGTGGGCGTCAATCACGGTCGTGTTATGGGAATTGGACAGTGCGCAGGGCTGGGGAGGCCGCGGGCGGAAAGGGGGCGAGGGGGTCAGAGCAAGGTTATTAACTTCTACGGGTGAAGGGACAGGAGGGGACCAGGTGGACGTGCTTGCAAGGTTGTTTACTCATTGTGAGTTTGCAGCAAAGGCTCTCGGCTGGGGCCAGTGTTGGCCAGCGAGGCCGGCCATCAGGAATAAGCTGGCTTTGGGACAAGAGCAAGGACAAACTGGAACCGACCAGCCCTTCCATGTCTGCCCCTCGCTTCCCGCTCCCAACGATGGATGACCTTCGAGGCCCAATGGCCAGGCCCACCTTTTTCTCTCAAATCTCATGCACCTGTCCCTTGGAACCACACAGGAAGGGGGAGGGAGGTCTGAGAAATGTAACTCAGTGATAACCAAGGAGACCCCAACTGTCCTATAGCAATGTAATGCAAGTCCCATGCACAATTTAAAATCCTATAGGAGTCACATTTTACAGAAAGGGAAAAGAAAGGGGAAATTAATTTTCATGATATATTTAGCTCGGTATGTCCAAAACATCATTTAGTGTGTAGTCAATATAAAAAGTATTAAGGAGACATTTCACAGTCTTACTCTGCACCACAGTTTGAACACCGGGTGTGTGTATCACACCTACAGAGTGTGTCAGTTCAGACTGGGCACATTTCAGGGGTCACGGGCAGCTGGACGCTGCCATATGGGATAGAACAGAGCAGAAGTAGGTGATGGGACATTGCACTGTTGGCTGTTACACGGAAATGCAAAAAAAAAAAAAAAAGGCTCCAGGAAGTGGCTGAGTTCTGGGCCCTGGGGGCGTGCAGGCCCGGCCGGATGTGAGGACCCTGTCCGCGGACAGCAGTGGGTCTCAGGGTTGGGACAGAGTCACATGGGAAGCCTGCACTGCCCTGCCAGACCCCCAGTCGCCGCTGTGAACTGTGAGGATTCACACCTCTGAGTAAGGCCTTGGCACTTGGGGGCATTTCCGGGCGGGTGAAGGGCAGATTTCTATCAGATATTAGGCCTCAGTTTGGGGGCTCGTGGATCTGCCTGGTGTGAGAGCTCTGTGGGAGCTGCCAGCGGGTGAGAGGTGGGTGAGGGACAGTCGAGTTGGGGTGCAGGGCTGGTGCAGGAAGAATGCAGGGCCTGTGGCTCTCTGGGGTGTCCAGCTCGCTCACGGCGGGATGCCCAGTGTGGGTCGGCCTGGCCCTGCCACTTCCCCTCTGAGGACTTGCCGTCAGCCTTAGGGAAGGTCAATCCAAGTCTGCTTGGCTGTGACATTTCGGGAGCATCTCGTGGTGCTCTTGGGCCCACTGGAGTTCCCTGGGGGTCACGAGAGGCAAGACGCCCCATCTGCTTCTCCGTGTTTGGGCTTCGGAGCCGAGCTTTGATTGCTCAACGCCAGTATCAGATTGGGCAACTCCGCAAACAAAACCAAGGCCGCTGGCCAGCGGCCCAGGGCGTTTAAAGTCCCAGGCACCAGAGGCAGGAGATGTGCACGTGGACATGCCACGTGTGAAACTGGACCAGCCACGAGCAAGGCAGCCGGAGGCCTCGGTGGCCAGGTCCGACCCAAGGGCTCCCCGAAGCCATCTGTTCCTGTGCGCCTCAGCACAGGGGTCTGCGGTTACAAACTTCGGCCCATTTACTTCAGAAGATGACACCAATTATGTTAGTAAGAGTTCAGATGTTGGGCAAGGATGCATTTTGTCATCTTGCAGCTCATCTTTTGGCCCTCTGCTTTGTTCCGTTCACCTAGGTATCTAATCAAGTAGACCCTCACAAGTGACCAAGGAGAACGTCCTGGAATCTTAGTGTTTTAACTCAAACATTCGTCACCTTTAAAAGACGTCAACAGATTGAAACTAGGAATAAGGAACCCTTGGTTGTACACTATTTCTACCAAAGCTGGACTTTCTCATCCTAAGCACAAAATAGGTACTTAGCAAACGTGACTGGAGGAGTTCTTTTCCAACTCACCTTTTATCTGTTGTTATAGCCCCGTTTATGGTCCAATTATCGGGTTTAATGTTCTTCATATTGTCTTGATGGAATTCCTGAAACATCTATAGAGAAGATGGAACGTAGTATTTAGAAAGGAAACAGGAAACAGAGTAGACTACGTTGAGTGTTGTTTGTGAAATGTTGCCTTCTGTGTGTGTTTTCGTTTATGGTTACTTTATCTTTCTCCTCCCTCCCACTCCTATCATTTCGCGTCCAGTTTCCTGTATATTTTTCCAGGGAGATAAACACATACACAGAGACTAAATACAGATATAGATATAAATGCAGATCCAGATATAGATAGATAGAGGCAGTTACATAATACATGTATTTATATACTCTCCTCCCTATTCGTATTTTTTTTTATTTTCCAAAATTTTAGCATACTATTTCTGTACCTTTTCACTTAATGATGTGTCTTGGAGGTCATTCCCTATCAGCACATAAAGAGCATGCTAATTTTTTGGATAACAGCATGATTTTAACGCTGTTGTGCAGATATGTCATAATTTATGTAAGCAATCCCTGACTGATGCTCGCTTGGGTTATTTCCAGTGTTTTTGCTATTACAAACAGAGCCGCAGTCAGTCACCTTGTACAGACCTGATATTTCGATGTCCAAGTTAAGTTCCTAGAAAAGGAATTTCTGGATCCTTTGCTCGTTTGTAATTGTGATAAATATCGCCAAATTACCTTCTGTCGAGTTCATGGCAATTTACAAACTGAAATGAATGAGAGAGCTTTTCCTCACACCCTTACCAATACAACGAGCTGGCAAGTTTTTAGACATTCGCCACTATGGGGCAAATAAATATCTTCACGTCATTTTAACGTGCACTTCTCTTATGAGAGATTATGTTTAAAAGCCATTTCTTTTTATGTGAAGCAATTACTTTCCAAAGAAATCCTTCTGTGTTATTTTAAAAAGACCGAAACAAATTCCTAAATGTTAAATATATATGTGTGCATACATGAGATATACACATAGTCATATATATATGTGTGTGTGTATATATATACACACATATATATGAACATTATAAAGGCAACATTCTTGTCCCAGTCCCTCGTGTTGAGGTAGCTTCCTGGGACCAGCTTGAATTATCCTGGGGCACAGATCTGGAGGAGGATGGGAGCATGACAAACCTGAGAGGCTGGTAAGGATCCTGGCCCCAGCAGCCACCCACCCATCCCCAGGAAGCCTGACCACAGGACAAAGCCCAGTGGCTGAGGCCAACGTCATCTTGGAGAAGGTACACTTCTCCAACTCCATGCCCCTGACACAAGACCACCGACCCCTCGGACCAATCCTGCTCATGCCCGTATCCCTTCCTCCCTCGTTTATACACTTTGCAGCTGTGCTGTCCTGCATCACCATATCCCACCCTCCTGGACCCTCCTCGTGAGAATACAAACATGCGTTAACTTCTCCCATCGGCATCCACCCTCGGTCTCATACCCCCAGCCCTCGCTCACGTCTCTGCTCTCTTTAAAGTAAAATTCCTCTAAAGACTGGTGTTCCCTTCTCCACCTCCTCTTCTCACACTCTCTTTTCTAAAAGCCTCTACCTCTGGATTGATTCCTGTCTGCTTTCTGTCAGCGACTCCAAGAGTGGTGTTCTATTATCTAATCGTTATCGTGGACTTGTTGATTTCTTTTAATTTGGTCAGGTTTTGCTTCATGGACTGAAGCTATGTTATTAAGGATATTAATGGGACGTAATTAGGGTGGTTATGTCTTCTTACGAACTGACCTCATTTTCTTGTGCAATGTCTCTCTTCATCTCTGGAAATACTAATTGTCTCGGAAACTTCTTCACCTGATGTAAACAAGGCCGCCCAGCTTTCTTTTGATTAGTGTTTCCATGATACAGCTTTTTCCAATCTTTTACCTCCCTCCTTTTGCTGTCCACATAGTTAATGAACAGCGTACAGTTGGGTCTTGTTCTTGTATCCGATTGGATACTCTGTTTTTTCTTTGGGGTGGTTAGTCCATCTACATTTAATGCAATCACTCTCGTGTGGTTGGGTTTCAGCCTAGCATTTTCCCAAATGTCTTCTGAGTGTTCTATCTGCTCTCCGTTCCTTTGCTTTTTTCTTTCCTTTCTTATTTTGGATTGAGTATGTTTTAGAATTACATTTTACCTTGTCTCAAATGTTTTAAAAAGCAGACTTTAATTTTTAGAGTAGTTTTATGTCCACAGCAAAACTGAGTGAAAAGTGCAGAGTTCTCATACACCCTCCGCCCTCAAGTGTACACAACGCCCCTCACTATCAGCATCCCGCACCAGAGTGTTTGCTACCGTTGGTGAACCTACGTTTACACATCATCATCTCATTGGCTTTTAAACTTCCTTTACTATTATTATTATTATTATTATTATTATTATTATTATTGCTCTAGAGATTAAAATACTCGTTCTTCTCTTATCACAGTCTACCTTCTCGTATTATTGTAAGAACTTTGAATGGCATAATTTTATTTACACATTTTCTTCTCTTTGTGCTAGTGTCATAACTTTTTTAATGCCTACAGCACCTCATTTTACTAGATGGTCTCCCATCCAAGTACTAACCAGGCCCGACCCTGCTTAACTTCTGAGATCAGACAAGATCAAGCACATTCAGGGTGGCATGGCTATAGACTATTGTCATATATTTTATTTCTGAATATATTATGAAGTCTGCCATGCACTGTTATTTTGGCTTTAACTAGTCGATAGTCTTTGAAGTGAATTTTTGCAAACACCCACCCACGTGTTCACCATTTCTGATGCTCTTTATTTTTTCCCTGAAGATATGTGATTCTCTCTGGGGTTGTTTCTCTTTAACCTGGAGAACAGCCTCAGTATTTTCTGTAGTGGAGCTCTGCTCCACAAAATGACAACAAATTATCTCAGTCTTGCTTTCCTGAAATATCTTTGGGTTCTGAAGGATATTTTCACTGGACAAAAAATTCTTGGTTGGCAATCATGCTATTCTTCTTTTTTGTTGTTTCAACTGCCTCGTTATAGGCTTCAGGGGATTTTTCTAGAGGACAGATGAATTGTGGAGGGTGCGTGTGTGCATGGGAGGAGAGAATTGCAGCCTCCCCCCACCAAGAGGTCTCTGGTCCACTCGGCCTCTGGGCAGAGAACCCAGGAAAGAAGAAAGCTTGTTCCATCCTCTCCTGAGCAAAGCATGTGCCAGCCAGTCTCCAAAGACAGCCCTAAGGGGCCGTGCCTCCCAGCATCCACACCCCTGAGGCGGGCAGGGGGTTCCCACACTGGATCGGGCTGGACCATGACTCCCTTCAGGATGGGGCAGAAGTTACTCTGTACCTGTCCCAGGTGAATGCCTTAAGAAGGCCCGGCACCTTCCACCCCTGCACTTGTGGGAGCCCTAAGGTACAATCAGTCGTGTGGCTAACTCTGTGGGAGAGACCACGTGGAGGGCTCAGGTGGACACGGAGAGAACCCAAGACTCCATGGAGATGGAGAGAGAAGCCCAGTCACGCCGAAGAACCAGGGGAGCCCCGCCATCTGGATGTCCCCCCAAAGGCACCAGTCTGTGCCCGAGCCACCTGGACACCTTCTAGCCCCCGTGGGGGCCCTGCCAACATCCCATGGAGCTGAAGATTCGCCAAACTGAGCCCCGTCAACACCCAGGTTCCAGAAGTAATAAAACAGTTGCTTTAAGCCACTAAGTTTTGGGGTGATTTGTTACAGGGCCAGCAGTGACCAGTGGCCCAAGTGGGCCCATGCGAGTGGCCTTTGCTGCCTCGAATTTCCAGCCCCGCCCCCACCCGCCTCTCTCTGCAGGGAAAACCAAGGACAACCAGAAGCCCGAAGGCCAGGGGTGGGATTCGCCAGGAGCACTCGGGGGGGTCAGGGGGCCGGGTGGGGTGGGGGGGAGTCTGGATCCTGGCCCCTCGGTGGCCGGGAGGCCGAGCTCCCTCTGCTTGTCTCCATTCCTCTTCTTGATTGGCACTTTAATGAGGGCAGAAGGGGCTGACCCCCTGCCAGGAGGCCAGTTCATGCCCCGTTTATCTCACAGCTCCAGGCAGACTAGAACAACACTGCAGGCGAGCGGCCGGCCAGGAGCCCCCGCCCTCGGTGATGGATTGAGTGACCGCAGCGAGTTGGCAGCTGAAGTGTGTGGTGGCTGCACTGTCCTGTCAGCGTGCAACAAAGGGGCCCGCCTGGCCCTGCTCACCAAGCTGCTCTTGCAGGGGCTGGGGAAGAATGACAAGCAGCTCCCTCGGAGGGGCCAAGTTCCCTCCGGACAGAGCCACCGATGCCGGGGAAAACGAGTGGGCTCCGGGGTGGAGGCCCGGCGGCCGGGGAATTCTGGGCTTGCAGGAAGGGCTGGTGCAGGAAACTTCTTCCTCTCTGGCTCATAGCTTCCGGGCCCAAGACCGGGCCAGGTTCTCAGCCTACATCCCTCCTGACTGTGCTGGCTGGGCCTTTTACTTGCTGTGCGATCCTGAGTGCCTCTGACAGCTTCTCTGGGCCCGGGAACCCTGTACCACGTATGTCTCCATTGCCAGATTCCTGTGAGGACGAAATGAGACCTGCTGGCAGGGCCTCCAAGCGAGGCCTTGGTTTATTCAGTTCTCTGCGACCCTCTCCCCAGCACTCAGGCCCACGTCGAATGGCTCGCCGAAAGCAGCCAGGGGTGGTAAAGCCCCCTCTCTCCCAACTGCTGTCAGGAATGGTCATCAGGTGCCAGACCATCGGTGCCACGGCCCCACGGGGTAAGGAACCCATTTAACACTGGGGGAAACTGAGGCTCGAGAGAGATCTGCTCAGGTTCCCGCACAGAGTAGAGACAGGTCAGGGATTCCAGCCCAGGGTTGTCAGGCTCCAAGGTCTACTCAGACGTTCCTGAGGCCCCGGGCTGTGGGCCGGCATGTCCCCGCAAGGACCGGTGGGAAGGCAGTGACAGCCCCGGGAGCTGCAGGGGACAAGAGCCAGAGCCGCCTTCGTGGAACGCACTGTGCAAACATGAAGTCCCCGAGGTGGCCGTCACGCTCACTGCCCCGCTGCCTGCCGCAGGGTGAATGAACTTGAGCTCTGAGCCACCGGGGAGCTGCAGCCCATCCGGCTCGGGGGGAGCCTCAGCCCCCCCACCCCGGGTCCCCCGGTCTGGGGGCCACCCAGCAATGCCCAGGACAGCACAGTCACAGGAGCCGCTGCTGCCTGGCGCTGAGAGCTGGGGAGAGGAGAGGACAGAGCTGGGCGAACGGGCCCCCGCCCCCGCCGGCCTCCCCAGGCCCTGCCGGGGAGGAAGGAGCCAGCCTTGGGGTGGAGGAGGCTTCACCTCCCCGTGAACTCGCGGAGGCGGGAGGCCGAGCCCCGGCAGAGGTCAGGGAAAGTAGCAGGGTGACAGTGGGGCTCCACGTGGCCCTCTCGCGCGCTCTGCCATGTGTCCTCCGAGGTGGGTTCCTGCCCCCCGGCTCTCCTGACACCTCTCCTGCCAACGGACGAGGGATGGGCTGCCCGGTGTGGGGAGGGGCCGATGGGGCCCTGCAGGTGGGCGGAACCAGGACAGGGGGCCCCTAAACACAAACCCAGTGGACGAGGAAGGGCCCTGCCTTTCACCCTAGAGCCCCAGTGCCCAGCCCTGGACCCTGTCCCCGCCCCCGGGGCATGGCGGGTGCTGTTCCCTGTGTCTCCGAAGATCTTTCCCCACTTTTGCCCGGTTGACTCCCAGTCAGCCTTCAGAGCTCACCCCGAAAGCCATTTCCTCTGGGAAGCCTGCCTCGATGCCCCTCCCTCCCCTCGGACCCCCGGGCAGCCTAGGGCACATCCCGGTGTCATAGCTGACGTAGCTCCCACAGCCTTGCCTTCACGACTCACGCGTGTTATGTGCTACCCTCTATTTATGTGGTTATTTGGTTACTGATGGGCCGTCTCTGCTCAAACTGGGTGTCCCCAGCCCCTAGCAGACAGCCCGGCACACAGTACATGCTCAATAAATACTCAGCATCTCCCAATAAACTGCAAACTCCATTGGGGCAAGGACACGTCTGTGTTCGCCATTCCGTCCCCAAACTCAGCATCTTGCACAAAGAAGGCTCTCGCTGGATATTCACTACAGGAATGGATTTGCCACACGAGGAAAAATAAAGCAAGAGCAGCCACCCCAGAATCAAGACTTCACTGACTTCATTTGGAGCGAGAGCTTCTCAGAATGAGGCAATTCCAAGGCCTTTCATTTCCAAAGAATTATTCCACCCTCTTCAGCGCGCCGTGTCCCCAGGGAGCCGTGACATCGGGGAAGGCTGCCTGCGCCTGAGACGAGATCGACTGAATGACTCAACTGGTGAACCTCCAGATTCTCATCTCCTCACTCGCTCTTGGACCACCGAGGGCCAGGGTGGGGATGGGGGGGAGGCTCTGATGCAACCCGGGACAGCTCTGGGGAAGGAGCAGACGTCGAAACCCACAAACTGCTCAGAATTCCAAATGCTGTGGCCGAAGGAAAGGGTCAGGGGACCTGAGGTCGGGGAGGAACGGCCACAATATGTAAAGAGCGTATTCGAACCAACAAGAAAAGCATCAGGCGTTCAGTACATGTGAGCAAAGGACGTGGAAAGATCATGTATGCGCAGAGGAACGGGCGTGATCATCGCAGGAAGCACAGTGAGAAAATCCACCCCACAGCCGCCCACATACGTATGGCTGTGCCATTGTCCATGGCAAAAACAACAACAACAGAAAAACAAAACCCTGGACGCAACCTACATGTCCGTTAGGGAAAGAACTGACCGAAAATATAAGAACGCCGCATGAAGGACTAGTATAAAGCCACCGAAACAATCTTTAAAGCGAGGATGTTAACGGTGACGTGGAAATATGGAAAATAGCTATCAAAGCGTTAAATAAAACCGTATACCGTAAACCTAAGTTTCAAAACGCTGCAGCTTCTTGCAAACTTGTGCTGAGCTGGGTGCCAAGGCCCAGCTGCCGGCAAGCAAACAGTACCTGCTCGGGCAACTGGGAAATGCCCAATACTGGTTTTTTTTAATTTATCTTTTTCTTGTTTTCTTGTCACGACATTGTGTTTTTAATAACACTAACTAAATATTTTAAAAACAATGAGCCCATGGACAGACCATCTGCTCTGGGAAGCCCCTGGCCTGGGAACTGTGGGAAAGACAGGAAGCAGAAAGGTCAGCACGCCCCAGGGGAGTCCCACGGCTCGCGGGCGGAGTTCAGGAGAACCCGTTTCTCTGGCGAGCAGGACGCCGATGACCGTGCTGACCCGTTCTTAAAGCAGCCCGCTCTCGATGGAGGAGCACAGGAGTTTATCCCCACATTCATTCATTCATTCACTGATCGATTCACTCATCCAGCCCATCGGGACGGGGCACCTCCTCGTGACAGGGTCAGCTGTCCTGGCTGGGGTGGTCAGGGGAGGCGGTCCTGATGCAATGAGGTAGCTCCTGAGACCCGAATGTGTTCCAACTTTATTTAAATCATAAAAATAATAATAATAATAATAATAGAGTGAAGACATCTTATTTTTTTACAGCAGGAAACACAGATCTGATTTCATGGTGGCAGACAGAAGAAGGGTGGTGGCTTATGGAATCCCAGGAAGAGCCGCTAAGATCGGGGATCTCTCTCTCTGTGGGAGGGGGGCCGCATTCCCACGCGTCCCACGCTGGGCCCGGGGTCTCTTTCCCCGCGGCCCCAGGCGAGGACCACGGGGTGGATGGGAAAGACGGCTGTGGGTCCAGCGAAGGAGCAGGCGGGCCCGGGCACGGAGGGACGGGTGTCGGGGGTGAAAGGGCGTGAGAGATGATGCTCCAGCCTCCCTTCCAGCAGACACCCCGGGCCTCTCGGCACCACGTGCGTGCCCGGGACGAGAAGGCTGCAGGCGGCAGGGGCCAAAGCCGTCAGGTTTTCGTTTCCTCCGCGGGGTGTGGGGGCTGAATCGAATGTCTGCGATGGAGAAAGGGCTCGCACGCTCACGCCTTCCTACGGAGCTGAGCTGCGGGCTCGCTCTCCCTCTGAGGGGCGCCTGCTCCCCAAGCTGGGTTCTTTTCCTCAGCCCTTGGGAAGGTCAGTGTTGAGTTCCCATGTTACAGAGATGCAAACGGAGGCTCCAGAGCTGAAGTCAAGTGTGCGGGCGCGTCACCTGGATGATGAGGGTAAAAGTCAAGGCTCCATCTGGACCACCCAGCTCCATGGGGCTTGTCAATCCTTAGCCTCCCCGTGGTGGGTAGAACCAGCTGGTACCCCTACTAGGCAGGTCGGGGTGCCTCGAGCTGACAAGAAGACAATACCAGGACAGCCGAGGGCAAATCTAAGGTCCTGACCTTGGCCTTGGCCTTGCCTCTAACGCTGCCCATCAGCCCTGTGCTTTGGGCCTGCCCAGCTCTCCACCTCACCCCACACTAGTCTCCTTCCAAGGTTGTGGTTGTCCCCTTCTTATTGTCTTGACTTCAGCTCAGATGTCCCCTCCTCCTCGGGCCTTCGCCGACACCCCCCTCCAGTTGCGATCTGATGTTTGCCCTTGGTCTTGGTCTGTGTGTGTACCTGTCTCTGTCTCTCAGCTGCCATCCCCCTCCCACACCAGGCTCTGCTCTGCATTCACGGGCGCCTCGCCCAGCTCGCTCACTGCATGTCCCCCGGCACCACGCCCGGCGCTCAGGACTAAGCAGTCATCAGTCCCAACGTGCCCATGGAATGCGCGAACGCCCGGTGACTCCCTGCCCCCACCCCCAGGGTGGCCTGCGTGTCCCGACTGGATCCCCGCCCGTCCCCTCCTGGCCCAGCTCACCGGTGCTCGTCGGTCCTACGTCTCCCTCATGCGCCATCTGTGTTCAGGCGGGGCAGCCCCCTGGCGAACACGACAGTGGGAGGGGACGGCCAGGCGCCTGGGTCTCGGGACCTCCTCCAGCTCTCCTGCAGACCCCTCTGGTGACCCTCCCTGGGGCAGCCTTGCCCCCAGGCCCTCCTGTCGCACACACCTTACAGCCTGATGGCTCATGATGTTTCTCCCATCCACGGGGCCTGGCTCGGAGAAGGCTCCGGGGAGGGCGGGCCTGTTTGTGGCAGGAAGCCTGTTCTTGAGGGACTCCTCGAGCCCACTTTGCCATGGGGGGGGGCCCTCTTTCCTCCCTGAAGATGGAGCTCATTCCCCCAAGGGGTTGCTCAGGCCCGAAACAAGCAAAGAAAAGTGGAATTGGATCGATGGTCCTGCTGGAAAACCCGCCCGAAATCCCAGGGCCCACGTCCTCCCAAAGGCCCCGTCAGAGTCAGGGGCTGGGTCTGCCAGAATCGTGGGCCCCACTCGGGGGGAGGCCATCGGGTGGGGGTAGGGGGATGGGGGCGGGTAGGTGGGCCACACTGCCCAGGGTTGAACTTCAGGCTGGGCAAATCCTCCAGTTTCTACATGAGACCCTGTGACCCGGGAGCCTGTCCTGAGTGCTCCAGCCTCAGCCTGTCAGCTGGGGTGGCACTGACAGTGTCTGGGGGAAGAAGCAGGTGACAACCCCCCCCCCACCGCTCCCCAGAGGTGACAGCCACAGTTGGGAGCAGCTGCCACCTGAGAGTGGGCGAGGAGCAGGTTCGCTGGGTGAAAAGTTCACCGCGAGGGGAGCTGTCTGCTTCTCTCGCCTAATTTATCCACTATTTGGCTAACCTTGCTCTGAACCCAGGCCCCGAGACCCTTTTCCTCTCTCCCCCGCCTCCCCACTGGGCTTCCGAGCCGCCACCAGCCCTCCCCGCCCGCGAGGAGAGAGGCCGGGGACACGCTGGCCTTGAAGAGCCCTCAGGCCCGCGGGCTGCCCCCGGGGAGGGGGGCGGGGGGGAGAGGCTGGCTGCCCCGCCAGGCGGTAATTTATGACCCGAACCTTCCCATCCTTAGTAACCAAAATAAAGTCCTGTTGCTGGCGAGGTCCAGGCCCCCAAACACCAGACATGGGCTGAGCTGAGCGAGTGAGCGAGCGCTCGGAAGGCGCCCCGCCCCGGCGGCCTCCGCCAAACACACAACTGCTCCCGGGACGCTGACCTTTCCTGCAGGGGCCATCTGTCATCTGGCCCGGGGCAGGAGCCGGACGCATGGCCGGCCGGGCCTGGAGGAGAGGCTGGCCTCGTTCCTCGGCCCGGCCCGGGGGTGGCCCCTGGCCAGGGCCTTCCGTGGGTCTGCGCTGGCCTCTGCGGGGCTGGTCACACGGGCCCCTCCGCACCTTAGCCGCCTTTCCCCTGCCGTGTGCCGCGGGGATGTGGAGGAAGGACTGGAGGGAGATGGGGGGAGCGGGGAGGACGGAGAAGGATGGGGAGGATGGGAGGGACGGGGGTGGGGGACGGCCGTAACAACAGGGACAGCCACCTTGGCGCTGTGCAAAGCACTTGACCTGTGCGATCGCCCGTACTCCACGCGGCAGCCTCGTGTTACGGCCGAAAGACAGGGCTGGGGTGGACCGAGTCGCCCTCCTTGGGTCTCCTAGCTGCCGAGGACTGGACCAGGATCCAACCCAGGTCGCTGCGACCCCACAGCCAGCGCTCACGGCCACTCGCTCACGTGTCCGTTCTCACTTTCCGTTCCTCCGTTAAAATTCCTTTTCAGAACTATAATAAGCGCTAACGCGTTCGTGACCAGCGACAACACAAAGATGCATGAAGAACAAATCATCTCACCCTGCCCTCCCCCGTATCATGTGACTTTCTTCCCAGTCGACTCCGATGCACACAAACATGATGCGTGGGGGAGGGGGAGGGGTGTGCACGTGGGGGGCATGCAGACAGACAGGGGACCCGTTCGCACAGTGATGGGACCTGGCCGCGCCTGCTGCCCGGCAGCCTCTTACTAGCAGAGCGGGGTGGGCGGCTACCAGGCCGGTCGGTCCCACCTCCGGCCAGGTGAGGCCTTCAAATCGCCTACGTCTCTGCTCCACCTCCTTCTCTTATCTGGATCAATGAACCATTCCCCGCTTCCTTCTGTGCCCCCCCAAATCAGTTCTCTCTGGATCTGGAACAACCTTTCGAAAATGCAGGTCTGCTCACGCCCCTCGCGTGGAAGAAAGTCCCAGACCCTTACCGGGGCCCTTCGTGGCCTCTGGGATCTGACCTCACAGACTCTCCAGATTATCGCCTCCTCCCGAACGGCAAATCGAGCTGGGCCTTCCCTCTGCTCTTTCTGAGGGAGACTCGCTGGGCTCCCCACGTACACATCGCTCCCTGGAGGGCCCTCCTGCCCCTGTCTCAAACACGACCCATCTGACAGGTCATCACAGGGGTCGGGCCTCTCCGGTGGGCCGGAAGCTCAGAGCGGACGGCTCTGCCCGCTAAGTTCACTGCCGCTCTCCCCGCACCCCCGCCCCCGTGCCCAACCATCGTGGGCCTCTCCGGACAATTCGCTGGAAGGTGAGAGACACCGAATGAGCCTGGGCAAACCGTGCACCCACTCGAATATTTCCCGAATCCCTGCATTCCAGAGTCACTGTCCTGGGCTCCCAGAGGGCACTGCTGGCCCCAAATGGCGTCTCAGTCCCCTGGACAGGAGCTCCTGCTACTGCTCAGGGACAAAAGGCTTTTTATAAGTGGCTGTACAAAGAGGGGCAGAGGCGGGGCGTGGTGGCGTGGACCCCAAGAGAACCCCCTCCCTAGCCCACAAAGGACTGCTCGATAGGACTGGTCCACTGCCAGGTCTGGCGCCAGCCTGCTGCCCCCGGGCACCCACTGACTGCCAGTCAGAAGGGGCCAGGAGTCAGAAGGAGGGCCGCCAACTGCCTGCCACCACGCTGGCCAACTGTCAGTCAGAAGAGGACAAAGTCCCATTCTGGGAACTCAGGACTGCCCGTCAAGGCATGGCCAGCTGTCACTCTGAAAGGCCCAGGGGCACGTCAGAAGTCTACCACCGATGGTCACTCTGGTGACAACTGATTTTGCTACCCAGATTCCTTTCACCTTTGCCCTGGCCAGGGAACCTCACTCTCCACTTCTCGGTCCACCTGTTTCAGTGGGCTCAATTCCCTCCCAGGCTAAGACAGACCACGTGACTCAGGACTGGCTAATCAGAGCCCTGCATTTTATCAGCCACTGTGATTGGTTCCCATGTGGACATGTGACTCAAATCAAGCTAGTCAGAACGAACCAATCAGAACTCACTCTGGAAGATTTTTTTTTTCCTGTTGCCCTTGAACCTGAGAGGGTGTGAAGCTGGAGCTGAGCATCCCGTTTGCCATCACTAGAACAAACTACCTGAGAGTGAAGCCAGCCCAGAGGATGGGGAACTAAAGGACAGAGAAAGGAAAACTGGGTCCTGAACCAAGTCCTAGAAACACGCCTGGACCCCTGGATCCAGCCATACCTGAAACCGATTATCCTCGGGCTTTCCAGTTACGTGAACTGATGACTCCTTCCTTTTGCCTAAGCCATGAATTGCTGTGGGTGGGGCCAGTAAGTCACTCCGGGAGTCTGCCATGGGGGGGCCATTGTCTGGCCAGGGTTCCAGCCCTTGTCTGAGGCTCAGCATGGTTCCCAGGGGACCTCCCCATCGAACGTCAGAGCCTCACAGGCTCCACATTCATTTTCCCAGCTCCTGGCGGCTGCGGTGTGGGCATGGAATCACGACTCCTTTCAGGAGACGCTTCCCCCAGCCTGTGACTCAAACAAGTGAAGCAGAGAGGTGTGTATGTATGTGTGTGTGTAGTGGGGGAGGGGGTTCTCCTCCATGGTGGTAGCAGCAGTGAGTGTCCAGGGCCATCTGGGTCACCCAGGGTCCAGACCGCCCTATGGCAGCATTGGAGAACTATGGTCCAGCTGTACTGCTTGGCCTCTACCTAGTTTTCAAGTCTGGGTTTTGATCTGTCAGGCCACCCTGAGCTCCCAACGTCCGTTCCCGAAACTCTGCAGGTAGAGTCGGCGTGTGTTGCCGGGGTCCTGGACAAAGAAGCCACCGACTCCTTGTGCCCTCAGGGAGGGCCTGAGGACCAGAGCTGGGGTAAATACGGCAAGGGCACTCCCGGCTCGGGTCTGGCAGACTCCTGCCTGGTTCTCCACTGTCCATGCCCCCTGCAGGCACCCTGTGAATTTAGTGTCCCTAAAAGCACCTGGTGGAGTGCTAGGAACATTTTAAGGGCTTCAAAATTGGCTAAGGGGAGCAATCTGCCCTGGGTGCCAGCTTTGTGCCCCATGCTGAGGGCTGGGGGCGGAGTGCAGAGAGAGGGAGGGAGGGAGGGGAGAGCATGCACACGAGTGCACACACGTGTGTGTCTGAGGATGGGCTGCAGCAGTGAAGACGAGGACACTCCACTCACTCCCTTCCGGGCCCACAGTGAAGAGGGCAGGGCAGACCCCAGCAAGCTCTGAAAGGAGACCCACCTTGAACATGTCCCATCACTGAAGGGCCTCGGATGGTTGCTGGAGGCTGGCCCGCCTTGGCCTAACTGCCTGCCACCGGGAGCGAGCAGCGGGCCAAGAGGTGCTGGACTCTGGCAGTGCCGTGGACGCAGATGGGCCAGGAGGCCTGGGTACACGGCAGGATGGCAATATTGATGAATAACAACAAATGTGATATTCCACACTCTTTACATTCTAGGCTTCTTACATTCCAGAAACTATGAAACTCAGGGGTTAAGCACAAAGGCTTTGCAATTAGACTCAGGGGTTCAAATCCCAGCTCTGCCAGTTGCCAGCTGTGCGGTAAGCCCCCAGGCAGGTGACTAAATCTCTCACTGCTTCTGTGTTCTGTAGTGTTGGGGAGGTTAATTACTTAATACATACGAAGCACTGAGGGTCTGTCATGTACCAAGTACACCACACAACAATTGATGTATAACATTTATTATAAAATAAATACAATACACTATAAACCTATCAATGTATGACTTGCTATTTATTAATGCCAAGCAGACATGCATTCATTTGTGTGGATTAGTCACTTGACTTTCACGAACAGCTCCATGGAGGATAAGGCTACTGGTCCCATCTCGTGGATGAGGACGCAGGCTCAGGTTGTTAAGAGACCCCTTCAAGGCCCTACAGAGCCAGGGTTCGGAATCTCAAGCAGATCGAGCTGGCTCCAAAGTCCAGCCTCTTCCCTTCTCTGCTCCCAGCTGGCCGAGCCGAGTAGGCTCCCCACGGGTCATCTGCTGGCCCTCGGCCAGTAGGCACCTGGCATGGCTGAGAAGGTGTGGGCCCGGCCAGAACCCCCAATGAGAAGCCCACTGTTGCGGAGATCTGCCGTGGCATTTGGGGGTCCTTTCGCCTGGTCTCCCCGCTCGACGCGCCAGGGCTGTGGACGTTCACGTGCCCACAGCCAGGCCCGGCCCAGGGACCCAGGATGACCTCCCCGAGCAGGATCCGGTTACATCGCAGCCGGGGCTAAGGAACAAACACAGCTTGTGTCTTCCTCCAAGTGCTTATTTCCTTTGTCTTGTGAACATTGAAAAATGAAAGGAATGATAAGGATTTGAGGAGGGTGGGGGGAGAGGCCGGCTGGAAAATTCTGCAGAGTTGGCTTAACTCACCAAGAGGGCAGCGTGAGGGAGTTTTAAACGGAGCCCAAAGAATGGGACACTCGGGCGGTGGTGACCTGGCGGGCCCCGGGGGGAGGATGGAAGGCCTCTGATTCCTGGCTCCCGCCTGGGGGGAGGGGGGTGGTGTCGGGCCCACCCCTGGGAGCCTACATCCTGGCCTCTTCGTGGTCAGGCCACTGACCCTCTCTGGGCCTCAGACTTCTCTGCTTATTCAACAACAATTCCTCCTGCTCTGGGTTGTGATGAAAATGGACGATGAAAATGAGTGTCGTAGACCAGGGGTGCTCGACTGGGGGAGGGGAATGTGAATTAGCTCCTTGGGGGACAGTTTTGAAACCGTTTCCGGCTGTCACAGCTAGGAGGGGAGGGAGTACTGGCATCTCACGGGTAGAGACCGGGGATGCTGCCAGACATCCCGCAGGGCACAGGACGGCCCCTGCCAGCAGAGAGGTGTCCACAGTGCCACAGCGAGAAGAGCTGGGCCGGCGCCCGAACGTTGGCTGGGCAGCGCCCGTTCTGTCAGTCAGGGGCCCCATCTGGAAGTTGCAAGGGGAGGTGGGTGAGAGAATGGGTGTGTTGGGGAGGAAGGCCATGTCTCTGATGAGGGTTCTGTCCCCTCTTCATTCAGACAGCAAATGTTTACCCAGCGTCGTCCGTGCCACACACACCCCTAGATGCTGAGCGAACGTGGACCGTGTGATGTTCACGGAGTGTCTGGTCTGGTCTAGAGCGTCGGAGGGGACAAGAGAGCAGGTGAGCAAGAACGGCCCCGAATGCCCTTGAAGAGCAAGCGAGGGCTGGGCCAACACACCGGTGGACACACAATGGGAGGTCACTCAGCCACGAAAAGGGGCGAAGCTCTGAGGCCAACGAAGACAATGGGGAGGACGAGCCCGGAAAACGTTATGCTCCGTGGCAGACGCCCGACACGGAGACCACATCCTGTACATGTGCTCCCAGAGATGTCTGTGGTGGCTGTTGCACAACCCTGTGACTGTGCTGAGCACACCGCATTGTCTGCTCTACGTGAGTGAACCGTGTGGCAGGTGACCTCTATCTCAGTGAAGCTGTTACACCCAACGGTGATCATCACGGCAGACGGTGAGACGGGTGAAGAGTGAAATGAGTGAAAGGCCGAGACGGAGCGACTCAGGCGCCAGGCGAGTCGCCTCTGGGAGGATTCGGCAGGCGGGGTTTGCAGGTGGCGGGGCAGGCGTGGGCTGCGGACAGCCCCAGCGGCTCTCGGCCTGCGTCAGCTGGGCTGGACAGGGGGTCGGGGGCATCTAGGTTATAGGGCCCTACAGAAATATTCCCTCTTAGCTGCTTCAGTCCAGAGAAGTTGTGACAGCTGTGTGCCTGGCCAGCTTCCGGGGCAGGCCTCGCTGCCCCCTGCATGGGCTTTCCCTGCCAGCTCCTTTGGGGGGGTGGATCTCTGGGGGCCCTGCCTCTGATGGCTGCTGCCCACCCAAGGGGGTCTGCTGCCCACCCGAGGGTGTACCGAGAGCGGGGCAGTGGCCATCCTGCCACTCCCAGCGGTGTCTTCTCATTTATGCGGGGACTTCTGCGTTTATGTTCATCCTGAGCCAAGGGGAGACTCGGGCGCACGGGGCCTGCCCAGAGCCAGCGATGGTGGGAGGTGCTGGAGAAATAGTCTATCCTGCCACACGAGTGTGTGCGTGAGTGCGTGCATGTGTGTGTATGCATGTGTGCGTGTGTGCACGCGTGTGTGCATGTCCGTGCATGTATGTGTGTGCATGCATGTGTGTATGTGTGCCATGTGTGTGCACATGTGCATGTGTGCATGCATGTGTGTGCGTGCATGTGTGTGCATGTGTGTATGTGTGTGTGCGTGTGTGTGTGTGTCGGAGGACAGCAATCTCCATTCTCAATAAAGCGCTCCCCCTTCAGCCCCTTCCCTCTGCCCTCCTCACCCCTGCACCCACCCACTACCCATGTTGGGGTCTTCCTTCTACTCCAACCACAAGAAAGCCAGCCAGGCCTCGAAGGATGCTATGACCACAGGCCAGGCCAAGACGGTGACCCCAAGTGTCCTGAAAGGCAACAGGGTCCTGGCTGGGAGACGAAGGAGCCGCCAGCATCACACTGTCCCCTCCAGATAGAGGAGGGCAGGGCAGGGACATCTCGTTCACCCTGCAGGCGAGGGGAGGTGGCGTCACACACACAGGAGGTAGCGGGACTGGTGGAGCGCCAGCGTCTGGATTCTGCCCCCGAATCCTGGGGCCTCATGGTGGGCTGGGAGGAGCTGAATGCTCAGGGCTCTGTTGGGCTGTTGGAAGCCAAGGGCCTCAGGGGAACCCTGAGAGGTGAGGGGAGACAGCTGCTCCCCGCACGGCTGAGGGGCAGAGGTCCCCAGGCCCGGGCTCTGGTCCACAGCAGGCATCCCTCAGTTTGTGAAGAGAAACGTGTTAACGGATGTTGGCAAATCGAATCACAGTCTAACAGCCCTACTCAAAGGGTACGCAGTGACTGTGGGGTGCCCCCGAGTGTCCCCGGCCTTCCTTCTGCCTCAGGGGACACTCACTGTCACCTCCTGGCTTTGCCTGAGGAGAAGGGTATCTGTAAGCAGACAAAGAGACCTCTGGGTTCTTATTCATGACCCCTCTTTGCCCTTTGGAAGGCCTTTCCTGAAAATCAGAGAAGACCCCACAGAGGGAGAAGTCCCAGATGCCCATGGTGAGAGGAAGGACCCCCCACAGGGGCCTTGAAATGACATCCTCACCCCCCACTCTCCCCACCCCCACCCCACCCCGCCTTGCAATTGTTCTGTTCCTTCCAGGCTGCTCAGCTCATCCGCAGCTGGATTTGTTTGTTTGGGACTTGGGACCTGCTCTCTCCCTTCCTTTTTATTTTTTTGTCCCTCATCAGACTGGGACATCCCTAGGGACATGGGCCGTTCATGCCCAGCTGAAGGGCTTGGGGGTGGGGTCAGCCCCGAATTCTCTGCCACTCTGATCCCTCCTGGCCGTCCGTTGGGTCTGAGAAGAGAGTCTGCTTCTCAGAGTATCCAGGGCTTGATTCCTGGTCCCCTGGAGCCACATCAGGGTGGGCTTGGGTCTGGCACCCACCCACCCCCGCCACCCCTGCTGCTCGCCCCCCTCGGGCTTGCTGCCCACCTCTCAATCTGGTTCTCTTTGGAGACGGGGCGGGGCCCCGGGCATGGAAACTGGGTCACTTCCCAGGGCCGAGTCCCTCTCACAGGGTTGGCACACCCTGTCCAGCCCTTCAGGGAACCGGAGTGCAGTGCTTGTCACCCTCCTTCGCTTGGCTACGCTCAGGGAGAGAATTAGCTCTCACCCCCCAACACCAGGCTCTCCAAGCAGCCCGGCCATCCGGGGAGGGAGCAGGATGGGCCTCCTGGGAGTCTGCCCAAGGCTTTTTCTCCGGTTCCTCTGGGAAAAGGTCCAGAAAAAGACTAAAAGTGTCCCAGTGGAGAGAGGGGTGGGACCGGGCCCTGCCCTGCTGTCAGGAGAAGCCCCCAGGGCCCACCGCAGCTGGGACAGTGACTCTGCTCTCCGTGGGCCCAGGGGAGGCCTGGCCCGGCCAGAGTCCACTCAGACCCCCGGGACCTCGCTGCCTTCCTGGCCAAAGGCAACTCCGTGGAAACCTCAGGAGTCAGATCCTCTCCGAGAGGTTGGCCGTAGCCAGGCCGTGAGCACAGGGACCCGCCTGCCACTCGAGGATGGTCAGAAAAGTTGGGGCTCAGCAGATGGGACACCCACCTCTGCCTCCTCTTCTATGCCTGTGTCAACCCCCAACCTCTCTCCTGTGACAGCCAGTGACAGGCACCTGGCCTGTGGAGCTGGGACAGCAGTGGGGCAGGCCGCGCCCGGGGGACCCACCCGTGTTGTCCAGACACGCCAAAGTGGGGTGCCACGTGTGGCCATGGACACTCCAGGCCCGACCTCACCAGGCTGGCCAGGGTGCCGGGAGAAGCCCTTTCCAATACACACTTTAGTGACACATGTCCCCAAGAGCCAAATCAAAGGTGATGGGGATTGCGGGTCAGGCAGAGCAGAGTTCAAATTCTGGTTCTGGTTCTGGTTCTCACAAGCTGTACGAACCTGGGCGTGCTGTCCGCTCTGAGCCTGCTTTCCCATCTGCAAAATGGCCTTTCTAATAACCACCCCCACAAAAGGTCAGTGACTCTTTCTTTGACACTCTGCTCAGCACCTGTGTGGGCCACTGAGCGGTCACCGGTTCCCAGGGCATCACCTGTCTGCCTCCTCCATCCTCTGCCGACATTTCAGTTTTGTCTTATGTTCTTACAGACATCTTCTTCCATGGCATGGCCGATTGTATTAGAGTTCAAAGTTACTGACACCCCCGCCATGGGGAGTGTGTGTGTGCCCAGCCCAGCTGTACCCATGGCAGGCTTGACCACATGACATGCTCTGGCCAATGAGATGTGAGCGGAAGTGACTTGCACTGTTTCTGGGCAGAAGCTTTCAGAGCCAGCGTTCAGGTGGCCAGGGGAGTCTCCCTCTGCCACGAGAGGACACTGTCCCCGACAGCGGCTCCTCGGTTAATTGGGGTCCCGGAGTGAAGATGACACAGAGCAGAGCTGCAGCCACCTTCGAAGGGCAGGTGGTGATCATAAGACACGCCCCTATCGCGAGAAGTCATTGAGACGTGGGGGTCATATCCTGGCTGGTCCACACTGGGGCTATTGGAGGTCATTCCAGGGCTTCCCAAGGGCTGTTTCTCAGTCTTCGGTGGCTGCTGGGGGGCCCTGGGTAACTACCGGTGAAATGTTACGACATGGGACTCGGTGGCCCTTGGGAGGTGCTCAGTTAACAGTGGCTGTGATCGTGACCTGGTGTTTCTGCCCACAGGCCAGAGTGACGATCTAACCAGCTGTGAGACGTGTTCCCCTGGGGGTGGGAGGGTGGGGGGAGGGGAGCACATTCAGGCTCAAAGCAACCCTCGGGGGACCTCCTCCATGAATCTGTGGCTGTGACCTTCTCCTCACCGCCTGCTCCCCTCCCCGCACCCCCTGCAAGAGCTGTGGAGAGGGAAGCTACTTAGATAGCATTCTCTTGTTCGTCTGTCTGTCCCGGTGCCCAAGGTCAGGTACGTGAAGCCTGCCCCGCAGGGGAGAATGCACACACAAGAACCACGGTGCATCTCTTCCCGCTTCCCCTTGGCTGTCACTTCTCCTGCTGACTGAGCCCTGTGTCAATCTCCTCTGCCGTCCCAGACTTCCCCACTCTCCTCTCTTATTTTACTTTGATCCCTTGAAATCCAGCCGGGCATGGGGCCCGGAGCGCCCCCACTAGCCCTGGCCTTGACGTACTGGTGGTCTTCAGAGTTTCGGCTTCTCTCAGCATCCAGTCCGCACCAGGGGGACAGTGGGTGCTCAATAAAGACTGGTTCTGCTCTCCCGAGTTGGTGGCTTCGTGGCTGGTGGGGCAGCAGCAGGGCAGGGGACAGCTATGTGCAAACTAGTACATGATGATTCTACCAAGAAGGCGGGTAGGGAGGCAAAGTGTCACCTAATCCATGGCTGTTGGGAGGGGTCTGGCAGAGCCAGCAAGGAACCGTGCACCCCTGGGCTTGAACTCCGCTTTCTCTCCCCATCTCTGTCCCCTTTTCACCCATCCCACTCCTGGCAGTTGGGGACCCACAGCAGACCAACTCTCTTTCTCTCTCACAGGATGGGGTTTTGAGGTTGGGACTGGCCCCTCCCCACGACCCACCAAGGACCCAGTGGTCAAGGACTTGAGCAAAGAACCTCGCGAAAGCCATCTCTTTATTTTTCATTCCTGCCGTCCAACCGGTTTGCATAAGCTGAGGATGAGTGGATTTTGGAGCTACAGGTGAAGCGTCTGGGCTCAGACCCTCCCAGAAATAATAGTCCATGCACACTGCTGAGGCTGGTTAGACTTGAGAAGCAATTGAACAAGAAACTACAGAATTAGAAATGTACAAAAGTGTCAAGGCGGCTGCTGGCGGGTTTCTTGCCTCTCCATGGGGGTCAGTGACGCCCATCGATCCTGTGCAAAGGTCCTGGGGCTGGCCCCGAGGGGCAGACGGATTCTTCTCCAGGACAGGAGCAGTCCTGCTCACCCAGCAGAAGGGTGCCACGGGGCAGGTACGGGGGCGTGCGCCCTGGTCCCGTGGCCGCCTCAGGCTCCGTGGCTTCTGAGCACGTCTCTGCATCCGGCCTTTATGTCCGCCCTTTGAAAGTGTTCATGCAGGTGTAGGTTCCTGAGAATCTGTGGATCTCCTCGAGTGCAGCCTGCGGGAGTATGCTGGGATGGCGGGGAGGAAGAAAGAAGGTGATCAGCGGGGGAGACCAGCCCCCGGGTCACTCACTGGTGGCCCTACGAGGTGATGTAACAGAGCGATGGTCCCCATAGCTCTCCCCACCCCTCTCTGCAACCCCATAAGCCACCTCCACCCACCCTGTCACGGATGAAGGGCTTTCAAATAAGTGGATAAACGGCTGTTTACAAGGCAGAGGGCGGGCAGTGGAAACAAAGAGTCAATGCCACATTCACAGCCTTTAGGGCCCATAAGTATCTCAGAGATCGGTAAACTCCAAATGCCGCTTATTCAACAAATACTGACTGTGGGGCTGAGGGGTTAGGTGCTGGGTGTTGCCCACTCCAGGCGAACACCCCATACTCATGCCCGGGCCTCTCTTTGGGCCCATAGTCCCGTGTTTCTGTTACAAGCCCCGGTGGTGTTTAACTGGCAAGCCCATGAGGGACCCTGTGGCAGATATTTCATCTCTGATCCTGGCCCCTAGCACAGGGCCCTACATGAGAAAAATTCAGTTTATTTGTCGAATTAAACTGAAGGGCCCTGGACCACTCCAGGTGCAAGATGGGAAAGGCTCGCTTCTAGCCAGAGCAATCGGGAAGGCTTCCTGGAGGTGGTGGCACTGGAGTTGAGCCTGTAAAGATTTCTCTTGGGGATGGTAAAGGGGGGATGGCAGGGAATGGGGTGGAGGGTGGCCTCTCCTTCCTGTGGGAAAGTAGTGGGGGACAGAACAGGAAATGTCGGCTGGGGGCTTACTGTGAGAGCGCAGAGATGTTCTAGACAAAAACTAGCTTTGTTCTAGAATGTTCTGAAAGGCTTCTAACACCTTGGCGAGGGCCCAAGTCCTGCTTTCCTAGGGGCTTGCGGAGGCGACCAAGGAGCAGCTCAGAGCAACAGCTGGGGTGGGCTGAGGGAAGCCCAGGTGTGGCCCAAGAGCCCTCAGGTGACCCTGGTCCCTACCCCCTCTCTTCCTCCTTCCCCGGTCTCTGAAAGGGCTTTGAGTTCGGAGGAGGGGGACTGCTTGATGTGTCCCCTCCGTTACGTGGTTTCGGTGCCCGCCGTGGACACACGGCTGGGGGGACCCGGCTTCCTCCAGGACAGAGGGGGCCAGTCCGCCAGGCTGGGGGTGGGAGATGGCTGGGGACCCAGAGGAGCCAGGAGTGCACAGTCACCGTTGGCTCCAGAGGGGCGGACTCCAGTGCAGCAATGAGAGGCCCGTGACAACTGAGCTTAGGTGGCACCCGGAACAGCCCCTTCAGAGGGGGACCGGGATGGGGAGGGCTTGTGCCCGAAGTCCGGACAGTCCTCGGGCATGCGATGCCGGGCGGCCTCCTGGATAAAGCCTGCCTCCCAGGCGGTCCGCCCCCCCGGAGTCCCCCCTGACGAGCACTGGGGCGTCTCTGCGGATCCTGAGTCTCCGCCCACTGGTTCTCAAAGTGTGGCCCAGGAACACCTGGGGGGAGGGGCCTGAGACCTCCTCAGGGGTCTGCGAGGTCAAACTCTCTTTATAATGATACCGAGACGTCATCTGCCTTTTCCACTCATCCCCTCATGATTATGGAGCTGAGTTTTCCGGAGGCTGTAGGACATGTGACATCTCAGCAGACTCCGTTCAGAAGCACGCGTACTAATCCCGCTGCTTCAGTGAAGTCACATGATAGGGGCTCTGTGAAGCAATGTCATGCTCCTCCCAACACTCCTTTCCCTTGTTTGAAAACGCAGTTTTCACTTAAACGAATCCTTGATGTTGACATGAAATGGACTGGTGTTTGCTAGTCATAAATCCATGTTTTAAATATAAACAAATGTATACATCTCCTAAAACTTTCTCTCAGTCTTAATTTCGAAGATAGTCTGTAGTAATAGATATGACACACACAGACAAAATCTCTTTGGGCTTCTCGATAACTTTTGGTCATAGAGGGGCCCTGAGACCAGGGAGTCTGAGAACCACGTGGCCCCACAGTCAGGACAGGAAGTCCTTGTCACACGCGCCATCACTCCTCGTGGTGACACCCTCGGCAGACGGGACTAATCGATCACGTGTGTACTTTCTCCTGCCAGAGGCCTCTCCCCCAGCAGGGTCCACCGGGAGAAGGGGGAACGGTGGGCGGGAGCCTGGCCCCGAGCTTCCTCCCCCAGCCCCGTACCTCTTCAGGATGATGAGGGCGTGCATGGTCCAAGGGAGCAGGAGCAGCGCCTGGTTGAGCTGCACGGCTTCCACCGTCCTCCGGGCCACCGTCTCTGGCTTCAGTGGGGGGAAGAGCCTGGGGAACCTGAATGCAGGATGAGACACAGTGGGTGTCTCCCCGAGAAGCAGCCCCTTGTGCTGGAGGCCTCCGCGGCTGACAGGTCTGGGTCATTTGTATGGTTTCTCGAGAAGATTCGAGATTTGGAGACTTGAGACCCGTGTGGGGTTCTCTGCCTCCCCAGATGTGTCAGGAGCTCCTCAGTCTCTCACTCACCCCACTGGGTTTCCCCTTGGGAATGAAAGACTTCTAACCCAGCCCCCCGCCCCCCGGGGCCCCATCTCCAAAGCACTGCGGATGGCTCCTTTACCATGCCAGCGAGATCGTGTCACTGCCCTGCTCACACCCCCCTGCTCACTCGGGGCCCTGACTGCTGCTCGACCCTCCCCTCCGCTCCACCCGACCTGGCCAATCTTCCCGTTCCTGTCACTTTTAAAGTTCTTTCCGGTCTCAGGGTCTTTTAGCAGCTGTCCCATCCGCCTGGCTCCCTCCTCCCAGCTCCTCCCGAGGGAGGTGTCTCAGCCTGTCCACTCAGTGGCCTCTGATGTGTCCCTGATTTCCTTGATGGCGCTTACACATCTAGAATGGCCTTGCTCGTTCGTTCCCTTGTGAATGCCCTGTCTCCCCCATCAGACTGTGAGTTCCACAGGGCAGAGGTCAGGCTGGTCTTGCTCCATGTCGTATCCCCCGTGGGCTGTGTCTGGCACATAGTAGGTGCTTAATAAATGCTTGCTGAATGAATGAACACTGAATCACTCGCTCTTCCCCAAATGTATCCTGCTCATCTATCTGGAAGCCCTTCTCTGCCCAGCTTGCTGGTTCACTCATTCATTGCTTCATTGATTGATTCATTGATTCATTCAAATATTCACAGAGCACTTTCCATGGGGCTGATGAATGAATGACTGAATAAGCACACGTCAGGAGCATCTCATGCCTGCTAGAGGCATCTGATGATGCTCTGAGTGCCAGGCCTGTGCTACATGCTCAGCGGGAACCATTCGCTCCAATTTACAGAGAAGGAAACAGGCTCTGGGGAGTTGGGAGGGTGGGAAGGATTCAAACCAGGCTGGCCGGCGCTTCAGGCCAACGCGCTCTGTCCCTGCCCTCACTCACTGCTCGTCCCACCCCTCAGGGGCCTGTAGGCGCAGGGCTGATGCTGCCGGCTCTGACCTCAATCCCACAAAGGGCTTGTGAAGCTGCTCTGGCACCAGGAGGATTAAGGGTGATGAGTAACCTGGGTCTGATGTCATCCTGAGCAAAGGACAGCTTTTGGGCCCCCAGCTCCGACACGGCTGCTCAGAGAATTCAGGATCTCACCACCACCCCACCCTGCGCTTCCTCTGCTGTCATGATTTGCTGCTAAGGCCCCCAAACTGTGCAGTCTGGAAGAGATGGACGTGCCAGGGCAGCTCACTGGTGCTGGAACCCTACAGACTCAGCAGACAGCCTGGTTTCCCAGGCCCCACCCGGGCCAGCCCTACTCCTGGGGAAAGGAAGCCAGGATGGCTAGACCAAGGTCCATGGATTCAGGGGGGGCCCTTTCTGGTGAGACCCCGCAGAAGAACCTGACAGAACCTGATGCTCATCTGAGGGCAGGACTTCCTCTTTCCTTCCATGGGGGCGGGATGGGTACCCAGGGACCCCCTAGAGCTCTTAACTCCCACAGAGGCAGCACAGACTTATGGGAAAAACAGGCTCGGCCTCTTTCTATCTGTGTGGCCTTGGGTAAGCTACTTTCTTTGTCTGCACCTCGATCCCTTGTCTGTGAAATGGGGGGATGAGAGCTCTCTCACAGGGCTGCTGACAGCCACACGCAGCAGCGTTGGTAAAACATCTGGTGTGGCTGGAACACAGAAGGTCAAGTGACGGCCACTTACAAACAGTGCCCACCTGCACGGCCACTGCAGCTGGGAAACCCATCCGTTGAGAGGCAGTCTCAACACCTGTCTCCCGCCCTCACCCCCAGGGCGGCTGCCGAGTATGGTTGCAGAGGAAGCCCGTGCTTCTCTTCTTTCAAAGATACGGGAGTTGGTTAAGTACCAATCATCCTTCTTTCAAAGATACGGGAGTTGGTTAAGTACCAATCATCCTTTCGGTGCTCTTCTCCTGAGTTTTGGGGTTCACCTGACCAACTGCAGGTAACTAACCTTCACCTGGAGCTTACTACATGCCAGGCAGGCTAGTCGATTCACACACAGGCGTGTCTAACCTGTGAAGTGGGGGTGGGGGGGGTACTATTGTCAACCCCTTCGCACCGAGGCTCCGAAAAGCCAAATGACTTGTCCAAGGTGACGCCGAGCTGAGGTTCAGCCCCAGGCAGTTTGCGCCCACGCTGGGCACCACGGTGGAAAAATGACTTGAGGGGAACCTTGAATTTCCTTGTTAAAGTGACTTGAGGCAAACCTTGAATTTCCTTGTGAAAGCTACGCCAGGAGGTGAACTGGGCACTCGAATGTGAGGTCCACGAATGTCCCGCCCCCTTCCTTCTGTGCTCAGGGTGCCCAGTTAAAACCGCGGGTTGCCACGGCTACACTTCGCTTCCACGTGCATTTATGGAGCACCTCCTGTATGCCCGGATGAAGGCAAACCAAGCCGAGACCTCACGGGCAGAGGGAAAGCTAACGTGGAACCTTAACCGTCACGAATCCAGCTTCCTGTACATTCCAAATCCGCGACAAGGTGCCTGCCTGTCAGGTGGAGACGCGCACTCCCCTGGTCCCACCCGCCACCGCGCGGGGGCGGGGTGTGGGGGGGTGCTCGGCCGGGAGGGGGCGGGGCCCCCGCTCACTGACCTGACCCTCATGCCCTGGAACATCTCCGTGCTCGTGTGGAAGGGCAGCACCGTGGTGGCGCTGACGCCCGGACAGTCCAGCAGCCCCAGGGTCAGGCTCTCCATGAAGGCGAAGGCCGAGGCCTTGGAGGTGCAGTAGTCGATGGCGCCGGGGATGGCGGACAGCGCCAGCACGGAGTTCAGGCACACGATGTGGCCGTTCTGCAGCTCCAGCATGCGCGGCAGGAAGGCCTTGGTGGTCTGCGGGCAGGCGTGGGGGGT
>PVKZ01001515.1:241856-376680 GCA_004027375.1 Macroglossus sobrinus | reverse complement strand
CCCGGGAGAGGAGGGGGCTGCAAGGTCAGATTAGTTTAAGCAAATGGCTCAAGGGGCCCAGGGCAAGTCAGGGCATGTCAGGGCAACTGACTTTAGGCTGTCTATCCTATCAGATAGCACAGGGCGAGGCAGATTCTGTCCCAAGGCGAAGTTGCCTAGATCTCAGGTATGAGAGCCTTGATAAGAACGGCTCCCGACAGACTATATATAGTTTTATTTCAATTTAAGCCAGATTTTGTGTTTGTAAATAAGGACTCATGTACCTATAGTTGTATGACTCCAGACAAATCATTTAGTTGTTAAATAAATAGGCAATTTATTTAATTACAACAGGATTCAGTTTCCTCATCTTTAAAAGCAAGATAATAATAACTACCTCATAGAATGTTGATAATTTAATAAATTAGTGTATGTAAAATATTTAATACCAGTAACTACCATGAAGTCAAACTTTAATATATATGTATACAACATATATATGTTATATCATTTTAAAACCTTTGCACTAAGCCAATTGATTTCAACACTAGCCACACAATAAAATCACAAGGGGATCTTAAACAAACAAAAAAATAGCAGTGTCTGGGTCCCAGACTATCAATAACATTGGCATCTCTATATCTCTGCTGGTGGGACCAGTATCAGGGCAGTTTTAAAAGCTCCTCAGGTGATTCTAATATTCACTCAGATTAAGAACTACTACTCCAAATAATGGTCACAGAGACACCTGCTTTTCTTTTTTGTTTGTTTTGTATAGCATTGTGTGGAGAAAGAAAGATGGCCTTAGTCTCTCTCTCGACACCTTAGCAGCTTCTGGGCACAAGAGACTCAGCATTTCTCCCCTTAAGTAACCATGTGCCCTGTACGCAAGCGCAGGCTTCTGCCAGTGGCCACTATTGTTTAATCTGTGTAAATAAAGGCGCCACCCTCTGAGGCTGGCTGTGCACTTGCTGGAATAAAGAGCTATGTCGCAGTTGCCTACAGCTCCCTGCATTTTCTTCCAGCTACCCAAACTTTGAACCCCTTACCTCAGAAGCTTGAATCTGAGCAACACACTCATTTTCACTTCCATGAGATATTATAATATAATAAATGTACCACAACTTGTATTTCATTTTACTGTTGATGGACTGTTGGGTTGTTTCTAGTTTGGGGCTATGAAAAATAATGCTGCTGTGAATATCCTAATGCATATATTTTAGCAATTTACAGATTTCTGCAAGGAATGTATTAAAAATGAAGTATCATAGTGTATGTATATGTTTCACTGTGATAGATACAAAAATTACTCTTTAACAACAACATCAACAAACTAAAGGAACCATGTTGGTGCTCAACTAAAACTAAAAAAAAAAAAATTAGTGTACAAAGAGGTACGACTCCATCTTGTATTTTCTACGATATTAATGTTAAGATTGTATTAAATATTTTTCAAAATAAAAAAATAAAAGGAACACTACAGATGTTATGCCAGTTTTACTTCTAAAAATATACAGACTAGCTTATATGAAATTTAATTTACATCTACTGGAAATACGTCTGTGTGTGTGTGTGTGTGTGTGTGTGTGTGTGTGTGTGTGAATACCAGTATAATAAAAAGCATCCTTAGCTTTCTTTTTATGTAGTATAAAAAGAAGGAAGAAGCCACTTGCATTTTAGAGAGCCTTAAAATTAAGCAGGACAAACTTTTCCCTTATATAAGCTGCTTGAGGCAGGGGTCAGGTCAAATTCATCTTTATACTCACATATCTGTACCTCTGGTACATAGTAGGCTGTGGCTAATGTCTGTAGAATAAATGAATCTTCAAAAAGTCATGTCAGTAAATGTTCCCCTAGAAAATGTTCTTTTAATGAGGTGGTAGGGCACTTGATAAAATTAATTAAATCTGCCTTCTCAGCCTTTCTTTTGTTGTTTGTGCTTCTGGCCCTAGAGCACAGCACTGAGAACCTGGAGATAGGCTTGACTGCTTCATGGGAGGCTGGAAGGGGCTTGAACCAAAAATGGAAGGCAAATAAATGTTTACATTTTACCTGTTCCGGTTACACAGACTGCATACCTATACATTTACGCAGGTGCCCTCCAACTCTCAAGCTGGGTGAAGAAAGATTCTTTTCTAATGTAAATGTAGCTAGAGCTGGGCACAAAAAGGGGTAACAGAAAAAAAGGGTAAGCCACCAAACCCGGCAGCTTCCAGAGGCTATAGCGCATTCATATTTGCTGCTACATTAACTGAGCTTGTTATATAACTTACATTTACCTTTAAAATTTTCTAAGAAATGTTTAAATAAAACTTCAATGATATGTTTTGGAGAGAACCAAAACAGACACAACCCCAAAGCAAAGTACCTCAGTTTTGTAAGATTTTAACAGACTACCACCAAAAAAAAAAAAAAAAATCACACTATGGTAATCAGAAATCAGTATGCCAGGAAAAATGTCCTTGGTCTAATTAAAAAACAACTGCTCTTATGTTTAAATAATGTACCCTCCCTCTCCCATGTGGAAAAAACAAAATTAAAACAACATTTAAAAAACATTAGCACCAAAATTCTAGCACTTCAGCTCAAGAGATGTTATATTTTCCTAATTCCTGTAATGTCTTTGTTCAACTGTAATATTAAATAATGAAAATCATGATGTACATAGACGTTTTCATTTCACCTTACCACATGAAACATTGTCTCTATTAAAACTTTGTAATATTTGTTTTTAGATTATAAAATAATCTGCCCACTGGATAAATCAGAATTCTAACTATTTTATTATTGTGTGATATTTAGACTATAATTTTCCATGTTGTGGTTTTGTAGACTTTATCCTACTTTTTACATTATTTTTTTAGTACATATACCCAGCAAGGAGTATAACGTCAAAGAGAATGTATACATTTATTGTTTCCAAAGTAATTTTGCCAGTTTTACGAATTTAAATAGTCACGGTCTTAAAATATAAAAACTAAGTAGCACCCCAAATTGAAATACTATCCTCATTTGGCCCATATCACATTCATAAATGTCATCTACAACATAAAATATTTCATCTAGCTAATACTTTCATAAAATAATGCATATTTCAAAGTAACCAATGTTCGCTTTTTTTGTGTTGCCAGCAAATCAAAATATCCATCCACTTCCAGTAGTAGACTAAGGTAAGGAAAAAAAAGAAAGGAGGCAAAAGAAAAAAAAAGCTACTTTTTATTAAAAAATACCTCATAAGTCATACTTTATGCTATAGACTTTCATATGTGTCATGTAGTATACATACAGAAAAGTGTATAAATCATAAAGATTTTATTAACAAGGTATAAGCGCGCATATGATGCATACACATTAAAAAAAAAAAAAGAATTTACCCATATCCCAGAAATGTCCCTTGTGCTCTAACTTCTAACACTAGAGATTAGTTTTGCCTTCACAGATTTTTTTTTTAATCTCGTAAAGCTCTGATAAATTCTTTGTGACTTTTATTGAAGTACTCGTTTAATTTCTGCTAGCTTTTCCATTACTTCACTGAAGATAGAAGTTTATCCCATGATATCAAGTAAAGTGGACCTGATGAAAATAGTAATGTCAAATTGGCAGTGATCGGGACAACCTTTGAATATCTATCATTGGCACATACTATTCATTACAAGACCTTTTATTCCACTCTTCCAACCACATCAAAACCAAAAAGAATATGTTTCACTAAAACAACTCATAGTAGTTATATTTGCATAACATAATTTATTCCTGCTTAGCTCACTACCATCTGTTTTCATATTTTAAGTAGAAAAATTTATACATAAAACAATCTTATGTAACTTTTCACATGGTATTTTAGAGAGCAATTGGCCCAAATCTGGATTGTTTTTTGTGTGTATAAAGTTGTTTCCAAAAAATAGGATATAAACTCTCCACATCAATATTTTTTTAAGTATAAACAATTGAAAGTCTTCTCGTGACTATAATAATAACTGCTTGTTACATTTAGAATAAGTTAATTTAATATGCATAAATATATTTATTTCCTGATATGAACTTCTTTAACCCTATGTAGAACATAAAACATACCCTGAACATAGGAGAGAGAACTTGAAAAACTTACTTTTATTAATGTTTATTTTCTCTAAAATGGCTCAAGGTGTTTCTTCTAATCAAAGTAAAATAGGATTTTGTGATAAACAAGATAATTTAAAATATAAAAATATTAAGATCTAATTACCAAAAGCATATACATAGTATATGCTATTTTACATCCCATTTTAATAGGTCTCAAATATTAAATAATACATAGTTAACAGAATCAGCATCATATGAGACATACATTTTCTAAAAATACCTTACTAATACATCTAAACTAAAATGTCACAGAAGGTTGGGTAGAGAATGTAATTATTCAGATATTTTAATTCACATAAGCCTGAACATTTATGTATTTATACAAAAGATTAGATATTTGAGCACATGTTAATTAAATATTTATTCAATCAATCGATGTCTTTATTTTTTATCAGACAGTCTTAGAATTTTCCAGAATGTCATTTTAGAAAAAGATTAACTATTCTTCAATCTTGACAATTTTACATCATTTGACCACAAGGGGGCCATAACTATCTTCTTTGAAATTTTTACACAACCCAGCTTGCAGAAAAAAATGAAAATGAACTCAATCAATTCATGAAAATTAACTAATAGTTAATATAAAACATTTATTAACATAAAAATCTTATACTTGACAGTATAATGAATATGAATTACCTTGGTTTATCCTATACAAGTTATGCATTTGAAGAGAGACACTGTTCGCTATTTCTCTCTCCAAAACAGGCATTTATCCCTGTTCCTTCTGGACTAATAATAGACTTTAAATAGAATTCATATTAAATATGATGGCCGATGAGAATTACTAATTAAACCATTATTATTCAAGTGCTGCAATTTATTGCTTGGCAAATATCTAATCCAGTGACCTGAGATGAAACTTGAGAATGAGTAAAAGTACCAAAACATGCTAACCAGGCTAAACAAGAAAACTAAAAGATGAAAGTAATGTATAACAATGATATGCTTTAATTCTGTTCCTTTTCCATTAATTAAAATTACTCACAAAACAGATGGATGGTAAACTATATAAAGGAACTCAACATTTTGTTCAAATATTCTCTGTGGTGCAATGAGCAAAATCAACTCTTCTCTCTGTGTATAAAAATATTACAATGCTTACTTATCTCCTGAAAGAAACATTCAAAACCAGTGCTAATGTAATGGAACTAAATCTATTACCCCTAATTCTTTAGTTAGTGCCCCAGAAAACATTATTCAGCCATTCACTAAAGGCAAATGGACTTTCATTTGATTACACACTGGAAACATTATCAGTGTGAAGCAGGATAGCTCAGGGACTCCCCCTGCCCTTCCAGAATGTGGCTCTGGAAATTTCTCCTTTCCTCAGACCTCCCTCTGTTTTAGTCCCAGCAAGGAGAGATAAGCCAAAACTGGTCGTTTCCAGTTTAGGTGTCATCTTTGGCTAAGACATGACCTTTGGCTAATTATAGTATCATTATAATCTCATCCGCATTGCAAATACTACAGCTCCCATCATGCACCTGACGCCACGACCATTCTGGAAACACCATATAAGGAAGAAAGAACAGGAATTCAAGCTCCCCACCTACTGGGAAGAAATGAGGCTAGTCAGTACCATGTTTTGGGGCTCTACACAAAGAACAAAAGCCTGCAATCAAGATATCCTCACACGACTCTCTCTGAGTTCACCCACATTCTCCTCTTGAGAGTGTACTTTCACTTCAATAAACCTTGTGCTTTACTTCTTGCTGTTCATCCTGCCCCTGAATTATTTCTTACATCATAAGTCAAGAACCTGGTCACTGGAGCTCTGAGTTCTCAGGCAACAAATTCTCTAATTCCAATAATCCTTTTAATTTCCAGTAACTCATTCCATTTTCATATCACTTTTATTATACAAAAATGTAAAGTGTTAATAGTAATAACAATGTCAATAACAATAGCTGTATAACTAAATATTAATCACCTTAAGAATCCTGATAAAAGATTACTGATGACATTTCTAATTTTATCTTTTATAATTTCTCATAATTTCATATGTCTAGGTATTCATTTTCCTAAATTTTGTGTGAAATGCCAAGGAATACTACCTAACTACTCGGGTGGTTAGGTTTTTAGATTGGGAATGATAGTGTTATGGCAAGCCAATGGGCCACAGATAAGGAAACAAGAATGGCCTAGGTGTTTTTGGAAAAGGTCACTGTATATGAGGCCCAATTATGTCTCTACTATAGAATTGATATTTCTAGGTCTTACTGCCTTCTTCTATCCAATTGAAATACCACCTTCTCTACTGATGACTATGCGCCATAAACTGTGTAACAGCTTTACATGACTTAACCCTAAAAACCCTCCCAATTACCCATGTGAAAGGCTAAGAAGTAAACAGAAATGAGCAGGTGAACAATATCTAGCATCATTCTCAGTTGTGTAACATTGTAGAGAGGAGACAAGAGAACTAAAACTTTAAATCAAGTTATATTCAGAGACTGCTGAGGCCATCAAGGAAATAGCCTTTGGCCTGACCCATCCAGGAACAAATGGATTCCTTAGCAGGCATAGTACTTCAAAACTAAAGAGCCCTGGATCTTCTGATGGCAGGACATGTGCTTACCTCAAAGGAAAATAGTTTTTATGTCAAACGATTAGGACAGGTTTCCACATCTATCCAAAACATCTTTAAATCCACAGACAAGATGGAATACCTCGGCACAGGCACTCGTACTGGAAATTAGCAGTCATGGTTACAATCCCTTCTCTTCCTGCTGGTTATTCCCTTAATCTTACTTTTTATTCTCCTCTTCCTAGGACTACCTCTCCTAAATCGCCTCATTCAATGTGTTTCTTCCAGAGTGCAGGCAATTCATGTCCAGATGGTCCTCCAAGGGAGGTATTATCTGGTCCAGGCAACAGATCCTATACCATACTGCAGACCCTTATATGGACATCGACAACCTTCACCTCTAGTTGACAGAAAGCAAGTATAGAAACCCAATCCTCCACCTTTGCCCCATCTCAGCCTGAAGCAGTTAGAGAGGTCATTGCCCCAAAAGCCCAACAATTTGAATTCTTAATACTTGATTCGGAAAATGTTAGGTAGTTAGGTAGACATGAGCAACTGGGGAATGAAGGCCCTTCCCAAAGACCTCCCTTTATGACCTCCTTGGAACCCCCATTTTACGTTTATAAATTACCCCTACATCTTGAGACACAAAAGAGTGAAAAGTCATAAAACCGCGGCTGGTTTGGTCCAGCCACAAGTGCTTGCACAGTTAGTACTACCCTAACCTCTCCATATGCGATCTTAACCTTGTTATACAATCATTATAATACCATATACATTCCCGGAAGTTCATGAATCTAATTATAACACACTGAATTTTGGGCAACTGCATACGCAGTAGGCAAAGGTTTATAAAACAGCCAAATGTCAGTCAAAATGACCACATGCCAATCATCTAGCACCACTCTCACAACTTTCCATCATAGCCCTAATATAATACAGACCTCGCCACTTCCACGAGGCTGTAGACTTCTTTGTCATAGCTGTACTTTAGTAAATCTTACTTTTTCTAAATCTCGCTGATCTGTAATTCTTTATTGCGTTGACGGAAAGAACCCCTCAGAGGCAATGATGAATTTTAGATCACCCCTACTGTAACACACCATGCTAAGAAAAGACACTTATCTGTTAGGGAAAGAAAAAGCAAAACAGAGGAGAGAAAAGGCCTCTCTAGAAATTCCTAACAAGTTACTAGGTAAATCTCAAATTATAGGATGTGTAACCAACTTCCTAGGTAAGAATGTTGTTTTCTACACAGATTTTAAGAGGCTTTGGATCCATTCTGTAGCATAAGTTCATTCCCCTCCAAGGGAAAATAGTGTTATTCTAAGAGCCAACATGCATTGAAAACAGGGGTAAATCAATAGTGTAGTTGGCATCTGTATTCCAAACAAGTATGTGCTCTAGGCATGCATAACTAATGCGCAGTCTTTCCTACTTGTTTTTCAAAAGACCTTCAACAAGTTGCACTTGACATTCACAAAAGAGCAGGTACTCTGTGATAATGCTATTTCTCTCTTTAGTTTTAAATTAAATGTGACAGTCATAATTTAATCTCTACATTAACCAATTGTATATCAGGAAAATTGATTTGGAGTAAACATTTTCTTCAGTGATTTAAATTAGAATAAAAAATTCAAACAAAGGTATTAGATTTTTTTTTTAAATTATTTTTTAGTAGTGTTTCTTGCACTGGGCTTTTTCAAAAAGTGTCCAACTTGATATAATAAAAGTGGAAAAAAGACAAGTATTTTTTAAATTCTATTTGACTGATATATTCTTAATATTTCCTCACTTATAGCAAAGTTTCATGCTATAAAACTAATTTACCATTTTCTGCATGTGATTTTTATTTTAAATGTTAAAAATTTATACTTAAGAATGAAAAAAATAACGAATAATCTAATTAACAAGAACTTGTTCAAGGAAATCTGTTTCCTCAAAAATGGTGAACCCGCTTCTATTTCTAACTGGGTATTTTAATATAATTATAAATAAAAAATGTTCTTTATTTAGTGAGTCCACCTAAATCATATATCAGCACCTGTAAAAATATTTTTTAATTACACTAATCCTATAACACTGTGCTTAAAACATATTTTAAAGTGTCTCTTTCTAATAGCTAGGTACTTAACTTATCCAAAGCTTATATAAATTATGTAAAAATTCAGAACCAGAACCATGTTCTATATCATAAAAATAAGTGTTTCAGGTATTCTCCTATTCTTCATAAAATTCAAAATACTAAAAAATAATCCTTTACCCTAATTTTTTTTTTAATTTGGGTTGAGGTCAGGAACTTAACAAAAAATCTAATAACTAACACTTCTAAAGCTAGCTCAGTGAATTTTTATTGAACACGAGATATCATAATTGTATATCTTATTTGCAAAATATCAGACAAAAACACACAAACATATAGATATATATTTCTGTCTAATTTTTCAGGGTTTTTTTTCCTATCTCTTGCTATTTTTTTTTGTCTACTGGGATTATCAGGTATAAATACATTGTCTCAAATCTTACTCATTTAAGCAATTTTTATTCACATACAGTTATGAACCTCATGTTAACATTTTGATCTCCTAATGTAATTTTCTTCAGAATGCAAAGCATTTGGTGCAATTAGTGGCTTACATCGAAACTAAAGATCTCAACTAAAAACATAAGAAAATAAGAACCACACAGGACAATGTAAGCATTACTTATTACTATAATTCCATGTTTATTGTAACACAATAATACTTTTTTCTGACTTCATGCTCTCAACCATCCTACAGTTTAAAGTAAGTGCTATATTCTCTTGTGAATGAAAAAATTAGAAGGCAGAGGTCCTGAATTTTGTTACACAGTAAGTCACACAATACATTCATATTGGAGAACAGAATAGGATTCTGGCTGTTTGTCTTCTAGTCCAGTGTCCAACCATTATCTAACGTGTGACAGAACCTACATTATATTTTCCTGTGTTCATTACCAGCAAGGGAACATATGCTGACCTTCTGAACAGGTACTCATTTTTGACACCTCAATTCATTTTAGTCCAATCTTAAAGGAGAACAGCAAAATCACATCACATAAGTGCCATTCCCAGATGCACTTTGGAGCTATTCATCAGGGACAGTCCTAAGCAGATCACATCTTAATAGAAAGCCACAATGACAAAAATCATGAGGACGTGAAAATGCCTGAGTCCCAAGACTTCAAAATTAACATGGGCTATGGGCCAGGATCTCAATAAAATCATCAGTAGTCTATGAACAAAAAACTAGCAGTCAAGTACAAATGCATTAGTGCCTCTTCGAGGTTGATTTCCAAAATATTTGTAAACTTTTTTTTTTTTTTGTCATCAAATACCATGGATTCCTCCTGGCCTCATAATCAAGCTTTTAATATTTATGGATTGGGAAAATAAATAACTAAACCTGTTATAAAATCAATAATTTTTTGCAATGTTTTCATTTTTATTTACCATAAAATAACATATTCATCTGAAACATATAGGTTTGTGTTATCTATTCTGTCTGTAGCTATTCTATGGTACACAAGGGGCACCTCCAACAGTCCAAGACTCACAGGTCCACTACACTTTCTTATATATTTCCATTTTTTCTATAGCCTGGCTTTTATAATCTGTTGATCACTAAGAATATGACATGCAATATTTAGATATTTCATTAGATATAAACCAAAGGAGCTCTATATTAAATTTAATTTAAATGAAAAAACTGAAGGCAAATTGAGGAAGCATTTTCGATTAATCCAACATAGCTAAAGATCATTTTTATAATTGCAGGGAGGATAACTATGAATCATTTTTATACTTGTCTACCAGAAAATACCTGTGGGAAGGACCCATGTCATGATCTCTTTATACTCTCAGACCCCAACGCAGGGCTGAAAAAATTATAGGTACTTGAAAAATTTTGTTGAATAACCTGCCAATTGTTACAAAGAGCAAAAGGCATGGGCCCTTATTCTTATTTGTGGGACTTCTTCTGGCCTCTGGCTCTAGCCCTCTCCAGTTTGCACTTCTGTAGTAAATAGTTTTAAAAACCAATGTGATCCATTTAAATTTTCTCTGTAGGTGTCTATAATTTTCAAGAAAAATTCTCAATTCTTTAACATGGCATTCTGTGTTGCTACCTAAAGTACAGAGAAAAAATAATTTATCTCTTCTGTGTAGTTTTTCTTGTCCAATGAGTTATTTTCTTTTTTTGTTTCCAAAAATGTCATTAATTCAGCATTTCTAGGTCAGGTAGTAGAAGTACCATTCTCATTACTAGTCCAACACAGGTAACCCACTCCTTCCTCTGTGCTTCCCAAAACCATGAATGTAGTTCTAACAGCACAGTCACTAGTAACCGTATGCTTACATTTCTATTTATTCGACAAGCCTATTAGTTCTTTGAGGGAGGGAATCTTGACTTAGACACATTTTTGTATCACTAATGTTATCACTATGCCTGCTATACAATAGACATTCAGTAAAAGTTTGTTAAACTGAAAACTATCATTACATGATATCACACATGTAGTTGGCTCAGACTGGTCTGCCTTTGTGGATAGACTATATATCGCTTGAATACAAGCATGGCAATTGAATTCATTCATCTTATTCTCAAAACTCATTACAATATCCAAAACATGACAGATGTGCAACAAATCTTTGTTGAATAAAAAAAAAAAAAAAATCACTGAGTAAATGAATAATGTATAGACATTTTAACATAAGTAAAATATTGCTAAGTATATATTCTTAGGAGCCAATATATATGTTAGGAGCCAATATATTCATCTGACAAAAATAAAATAGCAACATAGTAATGACTATGCCTATTTTTATAACAGTATTTTAGTTAAATCCATCTCTTTCCCTTTTTCTCTAACTTCTTTGATAGCAACAGAATATTAATTTAAAAATACTATTGTGTCATAAAAATAAAAGATATTGAAGAATATGTTACACTTAGAAAGATAGATCTTACTGCCAAATTCCAATAAGTGAGTCAAATAAAGCCATATGTAAAATTAATGTGATAAATTTCCCATAAGGAAACTAAAATTTTAGTTCTCAATCATGATTCAATGGACTAATACTTTTTAAATATTCAGCCCTTCCTCATGCCCTCCAAGAAAACAAAGAACACTACTATAGTAATATCTCCTTGTTTCTTCTAAGTTTTTCCTTGTTAGTAATGATAGTAGCTAATTTTAAGTTTCTCCTCATTACTAATGATAGCAGCTAAAAATAATTGTACTATCTGGTATATTTTTTCTAGGAAATTCTTTTTAAGGTGCTTTTATGTAGCTGCAAGCTTTTCATTTTTTTTTTTAGAAAAAAAGAAAGAATAATACTCCCAAAAGACATCAAAACCTATATTGTTAAAGTCAGTATCAGAGCTTTTCTTTTTCTATAGGGTGGAAATATGTCTAAATTACTTGCCTCTTTTTCATTATGATATTAGAAGCCAACTGCATTTTCCTGCCTTATAAATTACTTTGCATAAGACAGGAAGATCTTTTGGAAGTACTTGCTTATCCACAGAGTCTACTTGAACTTACTTGTGCTTATGATATGTATATATACACACACCACCACGACCATCACAATCACCACCATCACTACTACAATGAATCAGTTTTCACTTTCAATTTCTCTTCTTATATATAATAATTTACTAAACTGCCTTAAAAAAATTTTTTTAGTCCACAATAAAAAGATAGACATTAAGTATAAAGACAGAAGAACTAACATAGATCTTTCTTGCTTAGCCAAGAATAGGTATATTAAAAATGGAAATAATACTGAACAACAGACTCAAACTACAATTTCAGACTCCATGGAGTATATGGAATAAGAAAAGGATCTTCAGCTTTGGAATTTTACATATTTGAGGTTAAATCCTATCCCAGGCACTCACCCATCAGTTGTATCAATTGGGCAAATTAATTAATGTCTATGAGCTTCTGTTTTCTCCTCTATAAAATGGAAAAAAATTCATTAACCTTATAAATTTATTGTAGTTATTAAATAACAACATATTTATAAAACAGCAGGTTCTCAATGTTATATCCCTTCACCTTCTCCATCTCCTAATTTACTATAAACTTCAAAAGGATTCAAATTACAGTCCTGATCTAATAATCACATTTTATATTTTAGATCTTTTCTTGAGAATATGAAACATAATATGAATTTTAAAATACTCAAAAGATTAGAAGCACAAATAAGAGTACTACTGGCCAGGCAGTGTCAACGTATCAAAGAATTCTCACAAACCATATCTTTTACTTCCTGTTGCTGTATATATCAATAATTTAAAAGTTAATTTATGTTTTTTCTATTAAATTTTTAAAGCACTCCTCCTTAAATTTTACCTAAAGAGCATCTTTAATATTTTGCGCAGAAGGTGTTTTTAAGTTTAGTTATGCAAATATTTTGAGATTTGAGCTGAACTTAGAGTACACAAACCTAAGGATCTAAACCAGCTCTTAAAATATCTTTAATTTGATCTCAAGGTCTCTGTAATTACAATTCTACCTCTTATACAGTAAAACTGATCTAACTCATATGTATATTAAAAATAATTTTTAGATTTTCTCAATAGTATTAACCTAATTATGAATTAGATACCTTTATAAACTTTATTAATGTTTTAGATTAATAGATTACTATTAAAAGATAAAACTGTATTTTTATTTCAACATTAAACCTAAATACTGTTCTCTATATTTTGCTCTCTATACCATGATGTAGTTGCAGAGAGAATTGTGCTAATCTGGATTATGTTTTTCTTAATTCAGGGGCATCTACTTCTCCAGGGAATGGCTTTTCAGACCTACTTAAAGTCAAACAGCTGAGGAAAAGTCAATATCTCTCAATGAAATTTCAAACATTCTGAGAACGATACACTCTTCGACTCTGTAAGAATAATTTAGGCGTTCATGACAAAAGAGGTTCCAAATGATTTACTTGTACCCCACACCATCTCACTTTACAGATTTAATCTCCTAATCATCCTAGAATTCTTGAGAGGAGAGAGAGGATGAGGGAGACAGAGGGAGAGAGAGAGGGAGCACAGGGAAATGTGTGCGTGCTTCTATATATAAGCTTCTAAAATCATTCTCCAAATATCGTCCTCAATTGCTTCACCTTCAATAAAGAATAAACTCTGTCATCAAAAGGTGTTACGAAGCTAGAATAAGAAGGAAAAAAAAGGTGAAAATATCTAGTATAGTTCACGACTTAAACTAGGGATTAATACTCTGTGAATCTGAATATCCTTAAAGTAACAATAAATGCATTTTATTGCCAAAAATATATATAGTAGTATAGATAACATATATATTTTTTATCTATCTAATCTAGATCTAGATCTATATACTGAGTATATTAATATATAGATAAGATCTGTATATACTATACTAACAATAAATATTAAACTAGACTAAAATAATTAGTAATATGAAATGTTTTAATCAATTATCTAATCTATCTGATACATTTTTTTCAGTACACAATAACTATAATGAAAACTAAAGAAATTTAAAAACACAGCTTGTTTAAAAACACTGTTGTGGTTGTGGCTACCATGAGCAATATTTATAATTTTAGAATAAAAATATTATTCATGTCATACTGAAATTCACTATTTCACTTTTCTGTTAGACAAAAAATGCCATTTGTGGATTTTAACTAATTTACACTCATTTCTTCAGGTAAGATTTTTAGTGTCATATCTTTTTAAAGAAGTCTACTTTTCAGGCTCATACACTCTTTTATTGTAATCACTGAAAGAATATGCTTCTTTCAAATGTGAAACATCCTATTGAGTAAATCAAATAACACAAATGGGATATTCCTTATTTAAAGTAGAAAATTTTCCTTCTCCAACAGGACTCACTGCATCGATTTTTGTTCTTGATTTTTTTGTGTGTGTTATATACACATTCACACATTTAAAAACAATTTTATTAGTCAGGCTCATATTAAATTTATTACAGAAAAATGCTTTGCAAAAGCAAAAAATGTATTTTGTTCACATCTTATTAAAATTAAGAGTGTGCCTTACAATTACATTTAGGTCATGGTCAGGAAATAGTTTATGTACTATGAAAGTCAATCTTGTTTTAAAAGCATAAATTTTCAAGGAACTATTTAAAGTATTAAAAGATGTATATTTAACTCTAGGTAGTTATATATAATACCAAAACATTTTGGTATATGTTAAATAGATATCTGTGCTCCTAATAGCTATATCTACTAAAGTATATATCAAAGCATTTTAAACTGTGCTGTTCTGATCTTTTATTTTATAATGAAACCAAGCCCTTAAATATGGTATATGAAACTAAATTATTTATCTATTTCTTATTTCAAGTCCTCCCCATCTCGCTGCCCTCTCTCCATCATCCCATTTTCCACAAGAACTACTAAAGAACAAGTTTTATTTATAATGCACCTTTCCAAAGAAGAAAAGAATACTGGCTGATTTTAGTTACAGATCATTCAATTCTTTAGGAGATTTCATGCCTTGTAAACGTGTCTTAAAGATAGTTTGACATACAATTGGTTCATATATTTTCCTGAAATACGGAAACAAAATCCCCAGTTGGCACAGATTAGCTATCCAAATATTTACTCGTTAGTAGTTACCAAATTATTATTAAAATAGCTAGTGGTGACTAAATACATGTTACTTGCTAAGCATATATGGTGTTTTACACATATTATCTCTTCTAATCCCCACAACAAACTCATGAGCAAGGTGTCGTGATACCCTTTTAGAGGTGAGAAAGCCAAAGTACCAGGAGGCCCCCGTAGCTCATCCACTCACATACCACATTACATGGGTAAAGGCAGCAAAAAACCCCTATAGTTGGACTCCAGATCCCAAACTCTTAACCTTTATCCTATAAAGCCTTCAATTCTATGAAATGCAGAGAGACAGAGAGAGAAAGGAGAGCAGGAAAGAACTCTAAGCTCTTAAACAGTAAATTTCAATATCTGCTAAGAAGCCCATTTACTTCTGTTTTAGAAAAATAAAACTAGGAAGTAACACAAATGTGTGAAAAGGCCCAGGTTTAAACAATGGACTCTAAGCAGCTTATATGTAACGAAGCTAACAACTTTGAAACACCCAACACACCAAACTAAGGATGTCTACAGATATTACAAAAGCTTATTTTAGATTTTAAGATGCTACAGGTCATGACTATGTGTATTAATAATAAGCACAATGAATTACAATGATAAAGTATGTCATGCATAAGTTAATAATGCTCACTCAGCAGTCACTTTGACTGTTTATTCTAAATTGTTGGCAGATTTCCATGGGTCTATACATGTCTCCCATGAGAATTCTCTTCCCCAATGGTCTTCCGTTTGGAAGACTGGTAACGGGAGAAGGGCACTTCTGGTATACTTAGAAGAGGAAGCTCTCCAACCCACACAGACCTTAACTGAGGTGTGACCCTACTAGAATTGTGCTGTTGATTTCCCCAAGCTCTTCGCTCTCAAAATGATTTAAAATGACATTTTGATAATTATGAAAACCTTAAAGGCAAGATTAGAATAAGTTTTCTTATTCATACGCTAATACCTTAAATAAACAAGTGATTTGTTTTCCAAAAATTGAAGATAACATTGTGATTCCAAATTAGTGATACTTTTCTTCACTTGACACCATTTAAAACATGATTATCAACATCAGTTTTGTATATTGGGCAGAATACCAAAATTCACTCCTTAACCAGAATGTAGCTACATCTTAATTATAAAAAAAAAAAAAAAAAAAAAGAGCATTGATGTCATATATGTCAAAATTCTGCAATAGTACTAGCAGGAGGAAAGGGTAGATTTTTTGGACACAGTAATGAACAAATACCTATCCTAAACATGCTCTAGTGAGAGCGTGGCCAAAAAAACTCTCCACCAAAAATTCAATATAGAGGCTTTCTGCATCTCCAAGGTGTCATGAGAACACAGAGGAGGAATACCATACTTAATAGATACAACAGGAATAAAAGATACTAAGAAATATTTCAAAGAGACAGTATCTTAGTGCATCCTGGCTGCCATAACAAAAATTCCAAAAACTGGGTGGATAAAAGACAAACATTTCTTATAGTTCTGGAGGCTGGGAAATCCAAGATCATGACACCTGGCAGACTCAGTGTCTGGTGAATGTAACTTCGAATGGCAGAAGACGCAGGAGAACTCTCTGGGGTCTGGTTTATAAGGGGACTAATCTTATTCATAAGGGCTCTATGATCTAATCACCCCCTAAAAGTTCCACCTCCTAATACCCTTAATATTAGGCAGGAGGTTTCAACATGTAAATTTTAGAGGTAAACAAACATTCAGACCATAGCAGACAGTTACTCTAGCATTGAGCCTTAAAGAATAAATGGTAGTCAGGCATTCTAGGAGAATAGCTGAAAAAAAAGATTCTAGATAAAGGGCCTTATAGAAAAAAAAATAATAATAATTTGGGAGAAATAAAGAGTATGAGACCATCTGGGAATGCTTTACAGGATTACACGGATGAGGACAGCATGGGACACACTGGAGTTGAGGCTGCAAAGGTGTACACAAGCCAGATCTTGAAACACTAATTTGCCATGTTAAAGGAAGACAAGACACTTTCTTGGTTCTGACCTCTTCCATGTGCTGGCGTTATCTTTAGCATATCCTCTTCAGTTTTGCCAACCTCATGATTGCAAAAGGGCTGGAAAGAGAGCTGAAATCATTCTTGTTTTTATCCTGTGGGAGAATAAGGGTTATAGTCTCACAACTATTCTCACAGCTATCAAACAAATGTTCCTGAGCCTAACTAGAGGAGCAGATCTTGAGCTGATGGGCTAAGGCAGAGTTTACCTCTAATCCTGAACTCAGTGGATTTAGAACAATCAGAATCCAACCCTGACACTGGGCCTAGGATCAATCCTACCGAAATCTTATGATTGGTGCAATAGGAGAGCTTTAGAAAGGGAGAAAGGAAAATGATGAATAAACAACTGGCAAAAGTCTCTACACCTCCCTTGTGACCTCTCTGCATATGATGACATTATGTGGAGAAAAACAGAAAAAGAGACCTGACCTTATATAAATAAATTTTCATAGTGGAAAATTACTTATTTAAAATACTAGATAAATAAAAACTTCTACTTTCCTATTGTTATGTACTGAAAATTATTCCCCTTCTTTAGTTCATTATATAACTTAGTACATATAAGATAATTCTTAAGAATCCACAGCAAGTGGCATTAATTATCTTCTCTCCAAGGGCAATCACTATTACGAAAGGAGCTAAGCTTCAATTTTATTGCTTAAGTAATGACTTTAGTGTAACATCTCAAATTTTAATAAGCAGAAATTTCTAACTCACCATAATACAGTAATACATTTTAAATTTAATTTTATTTAATATTTGACAATCTGCTTTCAGTATTCAGCACTCTTCTGAGAAACTAAATATTGGCTCTTCTGTCTGTTCTTCTTAAAAAGATTTATGGCTTACTGGTAATTTCAAATACTTGTCATTTGAAATTTTGTTTTTCATCTATTATTTCTTCCAAAGGCTAACAGCAATCAAAAATCACACTTTACCACAAGAATATCCCAGGACTCTATTTGTATAATTCTTAATAACATTTTTCTAAATATTTTCAAATGTTAAGAGAGTCTGTCGTACATAATTACACATGTATTTAAATATGAAGCCAGGAACAACAAGAAGTCACTAGAAACAGGGAAAATTATAAAGAATGTTGATCTCTTATACTCTCTTGTATTTCCCATCTCTGAATGCCACAATGCAATAAAAAGTTACTAAACAATATTAAATAAACCAGAAATACCTGCTTCTACCATCTGCATAATTTGACCTTTTTAAAGGGCTTATATAATGGTCAGTTTACCAGCACCTAAATGGTCTGTTATTGTGATTCAGAAAACAAAAGAGATTTAAAATCTTGCATTAAGAATAATCAGAAAAGGGAGCACAAAAGAAACTTTTGGGGCATTGGAAAATGTCTATAAGCATCCGTCAAGACTAATTGAATTTCATAAAAGATTTGTGCATTTTGTTGTGCATAAATTGTATCTCGAAATAAATACATAAATACACACATATATAAAAAAATCAAAAAAGTACAACATATTTTTGTGACACTGCAATGACTGTGAAAAGATTGAGCTATAATGTATTTTTTCACTTCCTTTCTAGGTAGGGTATGTAAGTGATTTGGTGCTGCTAATGCCCTCTGTTCTTTTTTATTTACGGAACCATACCCTAAAAACTTTTTTCCAGCTTTTTATGTGCCATACGTTAAATTAATTAAAATAACTCCCAAGTTAATTAGGAAATGTCAAATAGTCCATCAGTAATTGCACAGCTTGGAAGGGGCAGGAGATGAAAGGTAAACCTAGTTCTGACTGGTGTCAAATGCCTCCTTTCCTGAGAACCACCTTTAACATTTTTTTTTGTCAATAAAAGTAATCAGTTGTTGAATTATAAAGGACATGCGTGAGAAAAAGTCTAGCAAATCATCATTTTAAATTCCTATGATTCATGTACTTTTCATTACCTGAACTAGTGTGTCCTTCAAAATACAAGGTTATCTAATTTTTTTATCTGTCATTTACTACATTTTACTTATTAGACACTACCATAATGACTATTGTCCAAATAACGTCTTATCTATCCTATTCTTACTTGTGCTCTAAAATGAGAACATGAATACGCTTTGATCGATGCAAAATAAAGATTCCATTTTCTGTGATTTTGATAAGCTTCTCTCATTTGCAATAATAATAGTAGTTAACATTCATTTTAGTACTGATGATATGCTAAGCATTTTGCTAAATGCTTTATGTACTCCTTGCAACTATGCTCCGAGGTGGTTATTCTTCTAACACTCATTTTCCAATCAAGAAAGTAGAGCACGGAGAAGTAATGCCTGTTAGAAACAGCTGATAATAGTGGAATCGGGATTTGAAAACTGGCAGGACTGCCTGCCCTTATCACAACTCCACCAGCTATATTCCCTCTCTTAATTAAACAGGTATTTGTTCTTTCATTAAATATGTATTTACTGAATGTCCACTGTACTCATCATTTAAGATACAGAGTTCCTAGACTCAAGGAGTTACAAAATAGTAGGCATTACAGCACTAAAAAATATCACTACAGTGTGATAAGAGTTAAGCTTAAGCCAAAGAAGAAACACTTAACCCAAATACAAATTGTGGTAGCTGCAGAGTTGGGGGACAAATAAGGGAGACTAAAATCTAGGAAGGTTTTGTGAAGAAAGCTCAGTTCAAAGAATGAGAAGTTAACTAGTTGAATAATAAAATGAAGGGTGTTCAAAAGTCAGAACACAGCATACAGACATTCGGGAAATAGAAGTTTGAGTAGCTACAAAGAGGCAAAGAAATGGCTGGAGAAGAAGGGCTTATGCTGGAATGTGGGCTCTGTTTGACTTTCAAGATAATTTTGATTATATCCTGAAAGGAATAAGAATTGAGTACAGAATTTTAGGTAAAGAGGTAAAATGATAAATTTCAAATTTAAAAAAGATGACTGGCAGTCATGTGGAAAATGAATCAAATCAAAGAGCAGTAAGAATCTAAAGCAGGAGGACAGTTAGAAAATACAGGTCAGAAAAGATAAAAGCATAAACTGAGATAGGAATGACAGCCATGGTGAGACTTGTTAAATTTGTTTAAAAAGAGAATCCATAAAAAGAGAAAATAATTTTTAACTATAATATTGTTATATTTCATGTATAATATAAAAGAACATTAATCAAGGCATAGTGATAAAAAATATTGGCTCTAGAAGATGATTTCATTTTTACAAGGGTATCTGACAGATACTGATAAATATTTTAATATATATAAAACTGAGACAACCAAAAAGAATCTGCTAAGACATAAAATATTGGCATACAAAATAAATGTACAATAATGCTGTTAATGGTGTTTCATGTTAAATCCTTATCTGTTATCTTTCATTTGATAAATTTCATGGTGCTATATAATGTATTTCAATCATATGAATTTTACATTAGAAAAAATATATATCTAATGTTTATTCTCCAGAAATGTGAAAGGTTTTAGAGAAGATTCCCTGAAGCTATTGAATTTAGTATCTTTCCATATGGCTAAAAAACATTAGGTAAAAATATTTTTCTAAGTGTCAGTTTTATTGAAAAGGAACACTTTTTCTTCCTTGACAGCTCAGTTTGATGAGCAGCTTCACCCTCCCTCTGACTCTGTGCTTGGGGAGTGTTTCTATTGTGACTTAAAAACAAAACAACATCAAAAATTAATGCCACCAACAGATTATTCATCTAATCTTTATTATAATTTACCAAAAAGAAAATAAAACTTATATTTTGCCTTAATGCACACCGAATAAGGGGCCATTAGAAAGTGAATTGTACATCATCAAGGGCTTAAAAAGATCACACTTTCCATTCTCTCACCTCGTTCCATCTCTGCAATTTAATTTGGTTAATTCTTATGCAGTCCTTCCAAAGATGAATACAAAATACAAGCAAATTAACGCTGAGCACAAATCCCTTGGTTATCCTGTGTGTTTCCAGAACCGCACTTAATAGGGGGAAAATATCTAGTATTGCATGTATATAATTATAGTATTGCATGTATATAATTATAGTATTGCATGTATATAATTATCGACAAAGAGAGCCATGACTGGTTTGTTTTCATATACCATTTATTGGTTGACTTTTCTTTAAATTTTCATGTTTCACACTATTATTTCTGTTCTTAATTACTCATGCACCTTTTTGGTAGAAACTGCTAGTGATAAAACAAAGACATGTTTTTAAGACCTAGCAGTAAAACACCATTCATGTCCCTTTAGGTTGTGTGGTCTCTCTTTGCCCTAGTAAGCATATCATTTTCTGAGTTAGCAATATGATGTCAGTCATATGTTTTGAAACAATAATTATCAGAAGTATGACATTTTATATAATAATACTATGCTATCGTTCATCTCTTCGCTAGCATATACAAGAAAAGTCAATAGGGTCAGGTTGTGAGAAAAACTGGCCTCAAAATATCTCATAGGGTAGATAGAGTTCATGATCTTATTTAAATCTACCACATTGCAGAGACAGGCTTTCAGCTTTAGAGAGTTAGAATCCTGGTTTTATCAGTGCCTTTGAAGTAAACCCATCTTTCAGGTGTGGATGTGAAACTTACTTATTGCATTAAAAAAAAAAATCCAAACTCATTGATCTACAAAGTTCTACTTAGTCCGACCTTTCCCTGCCTCTACCGACTAATCTTATCCTACCAGCCTCCTTTAGAAACTAAAACTCTAGTACCCTCTGCTTAGAAAACCATTCTCTTTTAACTTGCTAAACAAATATCCCTAGCCTTTAGGTCCTAATTTGGATGTCACCTACTGATTCCCCTCTCTACAATACTCTTCCCCTCTTCCACTAGTTCTTCTGTATCATGGAGCCATGTTCGTGTCCTTCAGCAGATTTTTCTCAATGTATTTCACCTGTCTCACTACTACAGAATATAAGCTTTTTGAGGACAAGCAACTTGCCTGTTTATTAGTTGATTTATCCTCAGAATACAAAATAAAGCTAATCTCATTAGGGTTCTTGATATTTATTTCATAAAAAAAATTAACCTAATTCACAAGATTTTTGAATGTTAAATAATTCAATTATTCATGAAAAATATCATTTTCTGGATTATTATAATTGGTATAACCTATACATTATCTCCCTACAGGCAAAATTTCATAAAAAGCCGAATAATAAACAAATTTTTGAGTATGTGATCAGAATAAGGGGCCTTACATAAACTAAACAGTTAATAGGAATGATTAGAATGAGCTGATATATCCAGATGTACACCTCTCCTTTGATACCTAAAAGTCAAAGACCAATGGATAAATGTCTCCCTCTAGAGGTAATTCATCACTGGTCACTGCCCAAGATTTTCTCTATGATCTCTCAATGAAAAGAAAGATATTTCCTTGAACTACTCACCAACTGCCCTTCAGTATAGTGCTTTCATTATTTAATAAGTGAATACACTCATTCAAGTTACCGAAACATTCATTATGGATTATTAAGATTCATGCTTCAGCCTTCCATGTGTATTTGTGTCTATGCACATGAGTTAAAATTTGGCTATCAGAGTTTGATCTTCTTTCCAAGTTTTTAAAGGGTGCTTCAACTCTAGATTCCAGTGCTGAAGTGAAAATATAAGAGTATAAATCTATTGTTACCTTATATAATTAATGTGTGGATTTTCTAATATATTATGCTAAAGATCACATTAAGTTTTGCCTTAGAGTGACACTGATTACGTAAACCATGTAATCACTGTCTAATGGGTACAGAAAAATATAAACACGTACATAGTACATAGCACATACATGAAAGAAAATAGAAAGTAGTGGTACAGAATTATAAAACTGCCTTTAATGTACATTTGAATTTTCAAAATAAGTTTAGGTCCTATTTAGAAAGCCTCATTTATTTATAAGCTAACATAAATTATAGCTTGAATTATGTCCCCTTTACCCTTTCTCACCTTCTCCCCCAGCCCCAACCCCCTTTCCCTCTGGTACCACCACACTGTTGTCTGTGTCTATGAGTTTTTGTTTGTTTGTTTTGTTCGTTTGTTGCTTTTAGTTTTATATCCCGTGTATCAGTGAAATCGTATGGTTCTTGACTTTTTCTGTCTGACTTATTTTGCTTAATTTGATATTATTAGATCTAGCCATATTATCACAAATGGCAGTATTTCATCTGTCATTATTGCTGAGTAGTATTCTATTATTTATATGTACCAACATCTTCTTTATCCAATTGTCTATTAAAGGAAACTTCATGTCTTGTCCACTGTAAATAATGTTGCAATGAACACGGGGGTACATATATCTTTACGAATAAATATTTTCAAATCTTTTGGGTAGATAACCAGAAGAACGACTGCCAAGTCATATGGTAATTCCAGTCTTAAATTTTTGAGGAATCTTCATACTGTTTTCCATAGCAGCTGTACCAACTGACATTCCCACCAGCAGTGTATGAGGGTTCCTTTTTCTCCACAACCTCTCCAACACTTGTTGACAGTATTATTTTAATAAAATAAAAGAGCAAACAACTAAAATAATCTAAATCTCTACATCATTTAAAATTTGAAACAAAAATTTTAAAATAAGGTATATTTCATAAAACAATGTTTGACTTAGTACTTGCTCTGGTTACACTAGTATCACTATAAATAATGTGTATAATATATCAAGTTTCAATAATTTATATACCTTATGCTCAATATGTGCCAATAATTCATTAGGGATAATATCAATTGTAGTAAGGAATCTAACCTGAATTGCTACAATTTGGAAGTGTTTTGGTTTGATACCAATACTAATCAGATTATACTATATTGTTTTTGTTATCTGTTTATGTCAAATTTTAATATTTTACATTACAAAAAAAATAAAAGTAAGCTTCTGTTAGTTTGTCCAAAAAAAAAACAGTTCATTTTTCCCTCCTTTTAAAGCACTCAGTATGGTATCTTAAATAAGGCATTTTAGTTTAGCAAATCAGCTATAGTCAGCTCTGCTCCTCGAAGAGACTGGCATAGAATATGAGACAGTATTCTGGCCCCAAGCCCACAGCAGTCTACATTTTACCACCAATCATATACATTACCCCTGCCTTGACACTGAAAATACACTCAGTTACAGGCATCTATTTTCGGGGGGGGGGGGTGGAATATGCATCTTAGGATAACTTCCATTTACAATTGGCAACTCAATCCACTGAGTTAAATGACACTCCTTGTTTCTGATTAAAAGCCAGTGTGAAAAATTCTATATTCCAGGACTATTCAAAACCTAAAACAGGTACTCAGAACAGAATAACTATAAATATGTCCTTCCTCTTTTTATGATGTTATTATATCCTCTCTTTTAGGAAATTAATGAGAGACAATAATTGTTAATCAATTAGACCAGTTCTCACATTTAACAAAATATACTGAAATCTGAAAATGTGGAATGCTCTAGTATGTCTGACTATCAAGCAAAGGAGAGAAGAAACACACTAGCTAAATAAAACACAACATTTAAAAATATTTATTTTCTTTGTAGCTTTCTTATAAAGATGTGAGAGATTAGAGCATGTGTAAACTTACAAGTTTGGGGTGTGAGCTGGCAAAATGAAAGATATTAAAAATAAAATAGGAACAACTCTTGATGGAGGTAGATCCCAATGTTGGCTGAGATGAGAGCCAAATGTTTTTGAAAACAGTTAAAGACATTAACTGTTTCTACTCTTGAGTATTCCTGGCAGACCCACCAGTTGAGCCCTCTAGCCTTATACAAACTTTACTGAATAGGGTTTATAGAACTAAGGTTCCCAATTAATAACCACTATTGCTCTGACAAACAAGTAATTTCTAGTTAAAAACCTGTAGTGTCACTTTAAACAGTTTAGGATGGCAAGATGAATTATATCACCAAGAAAGTGCTTTTGACATTTAAATATTAAACACGCTCTTATCTTCCAAACGTGGTGTTCTCTTTTTATTCAATAACCATTCATCTGACCAAAGAGAGGGATAAGCCAATACTTTTGAAAATGTGTTTTTTTGCTTATTAGAACAAAAGTATAATTTCTTAAGAAAATAAAATTCATTATTTGATTCATAAACAAACAGTGGAATACATATGGATAGATAGGTTTGTGACAGATGATAGATGATAGATAGATAGATAGATAGATAGATGATAGATAGATAGATAGATAGATAGATAGATAGATAGATAGATAGATAGACAGACAGACAGGTAAATAGACAGATACGTTCATAAACAGATACATACATAAATGTTTGGGGTATGGTACACCCTTTGGGGATTGTAATCTCCTAATTAAGAAAGGATTGTTATATAAAGTTTCAACTCAAATAGTTTAGGTGGTGATAAAATTAAAATGCAAAATTAATTTTTAAATTTTATTTTAAATTATAAAATATCTCAGTGTGTATATATGTGTGTGTTTGTCTATATATTTGTATATAGACACACATACTTATATTTATGTCACACTTGGTGTTTAATTTATTTGTAAGTAATCTAAAGCTTTATAATGAACCTCTTGGTTATATTTCTTTGGTATACATCTGAGTTACCAAGGCCACGAGCCTGAAATTTAATGTAAATTATTCAGCCTAACTGAAAGACTCTTTTGTTATTTACCACCATAGTCTCCTAATATTGTGTAGAAGGTATCAATGTCCCTCCTTCATAAATAGAACAGTCAGGGACTAAAGTGGCAGAATACTGTTTACAAACTTGGAGGTTACAAAGAATCTCTGAATATATATATAGTCAAACAGCTAATGAATATCATGTGAGTAAATATTTAGAGTACTTTAGAAACTTTTCACAACACAAAGTCCTTTCCCATAAAGGTCTATTGGAAGATATCACGGTAGTTGAACAGCTCTGAGAACCATTCAGCCAATAACTTTCACTCTGACATAGCACAGTTTCTACAGGTATGGCATTCGATTGGTGGTTAAGGATAAAACGATTACCAGAACTCTTTAATCAGGTACGTAATAAGTACATGCTACTTTCAGTCCTAAATGCTAAAGGGGTTATAAAGTAGGCAGAAAGATATAATCATCCAGGGACATTGATATTCAAATGCTAAACAAATAAAACATCAGACATAGCTTAGGTCATACTTTCTCCTTCATGCAGATGGAAGGTGGGGAGCAGGGCCCTTCAAGAAGTCCTTTTCTGCATGTAGTGTAGTAGTTAAGACCCCAGACTCCGGAGCCCTATTGCTTGGGTTTACTACTGACTCAACCACTTTCCAGTTGTGTGACCCTGAGCTAGTTTCTTAATGTTTCTTTGCTCCTTTTTATATTTTTGGTCTATAAAATTGAAATAATTGTAACAGATATGTAGTAAGGTTGATAAGGATTAAATGAGTGTAAAGCACCTAGTATAGTGCCTAACACTCAGCAAGTGCCATATGTGGTCATGATTAATGATATCATCAACATCAACATCATTATTGAAGTGCCGTCAGGATCATAAGGAATACAAGTGCTTTGTCACAATAAGTGACAACAAATATCAGGAAGGCAAAAACAGCAGATACTCACTATACCAGTACCTCTCAAATTATTTCAAAGTGTGTCCAAAGAACATTAGTTCCAAATGATATGTATATGTATAAATAATATTCAAATGATATTATACATACATATATGCATACATATATAATATTCAAAGAATATTATCATTATATTCATACATATTCATACTGTCCAAAATTTATTGGACCACTTTTAATAGAGTATTTCTCAGAACCCAGGTTCTGTGGAACACATTTCAGCAAACCCTGCATGTGTCATAACCTTCCCTCTCCTTAGCAGCATGTGTCACTCTAATAATCTTGTTATCTCCAGACTTCGCAGACTACTCTTTTTCTTTTTTTTCTCACAAGGTCAACTGTGACTGAGGTCAACCTAAAGAGAATCCCTTTGTCATGGTCGTTCCATTTTAATAAGCCTTCCTTAGGCTGATGAAGTGTCCCTTCAGGTACTAATCAATGAGGGGATAAGAATTGGTGAGAAGAAACAGTTTTTCTAAGCACTCCTGATACCACATCATACAGGTATATGAGGAAGAGAGAATGTTACAAATAGATACAGAATTTTCATTTTAAGTGGAAAAATTGAGATAACTGATCTTTTGCTGTTGGAAAAAGATCTAGTGTCTTACTGGTACTTTTCTTACAATGACCTTGGCATTTTAATTGTTAAATGGGTTAATCTTTCCCTGTAGATGACTTATTTGGAGGTAATGACAATTTTAAATGTTGATGAAGAACCTGACCAAAGTATCCCTTCTACTGAAAATGACAAAGTATGTCATGTTTTTATACTAACAAAAACAAAAATCAGTAAGTTTATTATTATTGCTGCTGCTGCTATTGCTATTTATCATGTAACACCCACTGACCTACATGTAAAAAAAATCTGCTAGAGGAGACTCAGTCTTACATAAAATAGAAAACAAGATATGTTACTCTTTTACATATATACATCAACATGCCAACAAAAGCATCATGCTTTGGTCATTTGGTTGCAAACAAATAGAGATATTTTAGCATAAATTTAAATTATTAAACCTGAGGTGGTTATTTTTAAAACACTTCTATCAATTCAAAAGAATGCTCTGATATTTTTCCTAAAAAAAAAAAAAAAAAGACATAAAATTGACCTTATCCACAGAACTAACTCTGAAATTAAAAATAAATGACAAAACTTTTAGATAATGTGGTTATTTTGATGGAGTATTAAATCTATTCTGCTTAGAGACGTCTTAAAAGAGACATATTAAAATGAAAATAGGACGTGGTTCCACTGGGTTTGTACCCCAGTGGAGTCACAGTCTATCATCTACTGCCGTGTCACCCTGAACAAACCCGATGTCTGATCTCGGAAGCTAAGCAGGGTCAGGCCTGGTTAGTACTTGCATGGGAGACCACTTATGAAGACCAAGTGCTGTAGGCATAAACAATAATGAATAATAAAAAAATGAAAGTAAGAGTATGAACATATTTAATTTTTTTGTTTTAGCACTAATAGAACTGTTATCCAGTATTTTCAGCCATTTTTCATGGAGAGGAAGAAAGCAAAGGTATGTTTGATTTCCCTCTGAATGGTATGAACAAAAAGTCTACATGGGTATGGTAAGCAAAACAGAGAGGCTTACCTCAATCTCTGTGCAAAAATGGAATATATCACAATATATTTTTTTCTTCCCCAAGAACTAGAATAAGGCTATAAAGAAACCAATCCTTTTTTTCCCTTTGTTAATTTGGAGACTATTCTACTTTACCATTATTATGCAGCCTCCCATTGTTTTCAAAAATTAGGCCCATAAACTCATTCTAATTGGAAGATAAAAAAAATGATGTTTATGTTTACAGATCCTAATGCTTTTGAGAAAACAGACATCCATTTCCATGTCTTTTGCTTCTTAATACATCATGCTGGTGACAGATTTTTCTGAACTATTTCAAGGTCCCTGTCCAAATATAAAATGCACACTTAATGATACTCATGTGTGTATATTTATAGTTCTAGCCTTATCTTTATATACCTACAAAACAATGTTGCCCTTGGTAATTATATTTCTATTCAACATTAATAAATTATTGGCAGAGAAACAACTTTTATGTATATATGCACACAAATGATGTGTTTGCATATCATGATGATTATAGATACACACTTATGTTTGCTTCAATGTAAATGGCCACAAACTTTACATATTTTTCTTTTGAAAGCTTTAACTTCATATGTTCATTTTCAAGGCATACAGTCGAGGTATCGTCTATTGTGAGAGAGTAAAAGAAATGCAGCTTAGTGTCAGCTCTGCTGTCTTTGACTAATCTGAAAGACATCCACTTTAATGGCTCTTCATAAATAATTCAAATTTTAATTATGCTGCCAGCCTCTGACCTGAAGAGAAATGAAGAAAGAAAAGGAAAAAGATGGACAAGAGAAAGCATATCAGTTGAATCAAATTTGGCCTCTAGTAAATGACTTGGTGTCTCAAAGCTCCACTTTCTAACTCAAGATGCACCTGCTTCCTCATCTATGATTTTTTTAAAAATAGAATTAGTGTGATCCAAAATACATCATTGGTAATAAAACCATTTAATCTAAAAAGTGGCATTCTTGATCTTATTTTAAAGAGTTTTATCTCTATCTCATATATATACTTATAGATCAAATATATATACCTATATTGCAGCAGACTTCCCAAACTAGATATATCCCCATTTCCAATTTCAGTTTCTGTTTTCTGAAAAGTCAGTGGGGTTTATCCATTTATCAGTCATGTTCATATTACTGCAGTAACACATCTGATCTCTGTTATATTAAAAAAGGAACACATACATCTTCTTCCAAACCCAGGTCTTATAAGTTATTGTTGGAAGGACCGCTGCCAAATTAATGGGTTGGCTGAATAGACTTAGGAAAAATCTAAGTGCATCTGTCGCACAGAAAGCTGGCCAAGGTAGATCTGACAGGCGATATATGGCTGAATGATCTCCTCCCACCTAAAAACGTCTTTTAATTGCATCAGGTCTCTCAATACACAGCTAAGCATCTGCTCATTAGAACCAAAGCACTATTTCTCAAATTGAAATGCTGAATTTTACTGTATAATTTTTTTTCTAAATATCACCTTACAATTTTCCTAAAGCAATGCAAACCCAGTCATATTTGATCTAAGATCTCTGGGGCCAAATCTAACCCATGCATATTAATGATTTATTCTTTCATTTTCTGGCGTCTGTATAGTTTTTGTCCCTCGATTTAACAAAGAACACATTTGGATTTCATTCAAAAAATCCCCAAATCCCATTTGCAATAGGTCCTTCGGCTTATTTTGGGAACTCGCAGTAGTTTATTTAATCTGCTCTGAGTTTCTTTTCTTCTCTAAATATCTGTCTTTTAATGCAAGTTCTTACAAAACATTTGGAAAATCTATCAGGCTCCATGTAAAAATATTGTGAAACTGTCTCAAGAATAAGTTTATCTTAAAACTATATCTTATTTTTCAACCACCTGCCATTATTTGCAGCCCATTTTCCATTTTCTTGCACATTAAACTTTTGATTTTTTCACTCATCATCCTCTTTATTTTCCTTATTCCTTATCCAGAATTTGAGTCTGAGAAGTAAGAGGCAGTGCCGAACCTTACAGCAATATTTTTGGTTAGCTATTTTCAATGGTTATAACCCTATATAAAGATAAAACTGTTAGATGAAAATATATTTCACCTCATTAAATCATCTATTTGAGCTACAAGATGATGACTAATTTCTGTGTGTGCATAATGCACCATTTTTTTTTTCAAAATTATATAGAGACAGTCTTACAGGAGCCATACAATTACCTTGAAAAAGTCACGGAAGCATTTCTATTCAATAAACCAATCTGGAAAATAAAAGAAATTGTCTGGCTTTTAGATAACAATGAGATACATCTCCTTTGTCTATCTGAAATCTAGGTTTTGATTTAAGATTTACAGTACAGTATGCTATTGGTTATCAGTAGACAGATTCCTTCAATGTGTTTCCACCAATTTAAATATGTATCTATTCCTACAAGTACTCTTGTTAGTTTAGAAGAACATTTTGTGAAAGAGGTTATGATTTTACTATGATTTATGTGTAAAATAAATTATAATGGCTATAGAAATCAGCTCATAAGTATTATCTTATAAAATCCCAAATATAAGCAGGTCAGTCATTGAAAACTTTCCACCACAATCTAGTGGTAGAAGGGTCTTCACCTAATTCTTAATAAAAATGTATTTGACCTTTTTCCATGCTCAGATAAACTGTAAGAAGAACTGTATTATCTAAGAGATTGATTCGGGAAAGTATTTGGCTTATACTCTATCTACATTTTAATCACAAAACAAACTACTTCTGAATATTTTCATCTACAAAATTCATCAGCCAGAATCTCTCAATGAACGTATACAGCATACAGCCTCCTTAAAATAAACTGATTCATTTAGATTCAAATAGATTCAAAACAAATATCAAAAGGTGAAATATATCCTTCATTAAAATATAACATTTTTCAGTGAAAAAAAAAAAAAGGCTATACCAAATGCTGATTTGCATTTCTCTAGAAAGAAGATAAGCACTTCCATGTGTTTATTGGTGTGTGGGGGGTGTGGATACCTTTTCTTATACTTTGCCCACTATTTGTAATGTTATTGAGCACTTGTCTGTTTCTCCAATTAGCCTATACGTTCCTTGACCAAAGGTATTAGTGTTCTTTATACAACCATCACCTGACACTTCTCCTCATACAGAATATCAATACATGATTGTTCTGAATTGAAGAAACTAAAGCTTTTACAGCTAACCTCTTTAAATCTATAAACTCTACAACCTGCCTATTTGGACAACAAAAATCAACAAATTAATAAGTAAGACTTATTCTATTATTTTTGGTGAATCAAGTCACTAAAATATTTTATAAAGGCAGAAGAAAAATCTATTTTTGGCTTAAAGTTTTGTTTTTAATATTTAAAAAAATTAGTGAAATATAAATGGGATACAGAAAGATGAAAATTAATCAAAGGAAATACAGTGTAATAATTACACTAAAGTTAAAATTTGTCCTTTAAAAGAGAAATTACATGCTAAATGTTTAAGTTTAAATGTTTCAGATATTATCTCTATAAATACTGAGTACTTCAACTGAAAGTATTCATAAAATGTCATAGATATGAGATTAAATTCTAAAGGTTCTTTTACAAAAACAGATGAAACAGCCAGTGAACCTAATACAGAGCAAAATTTAGACATACTGTGTGGGGTTTATTTAATTACAACAATTTATTAGCATTTACTCTCCCTTCAGTCACACCTAGTTCACTTAGTTCTCTTCCACTTATATTATTTACAAAAAAATGAAGAAATACACAAAAAGAAGAATTAATTATTACAATCATGTGAACCATGGTTGGGCAAAGGTTGAGAATAGTTTGCCCACGTGGGACAAGGTTGCTTGAATAATAATTAAAGGAACAAAAAACTAAGATGAATTTTAGAGAAAATAGGAATAAAAATAGAACTTCGAGAGATATAAGACCAAAATATATATATATATATATATATATATATATATATATATATATATATATATATATATATATATTATACATGAGGATAAAATCAAGGACGGTGAATAGAACACAAAGACAAGGAACCTTTCCAAGACAGTAAGTCTGAAGAACCTGCTAAGTAGCCTAAGACAGGAAAAAGACAAGAAGGAAAGGGTATCCAGAAAGCTTTAATCTGGAGCTCCCAATCTATAAAAGAGGGTGGCAAGAGAAAATTGAAAATGGTGGTACTCGGGCCAGAATCAGAGCACAAGACAAAATTGTATAGAAATCTGTCAGAAAGGTTAGCGGTTTACAACAGATGCCCCTCTTGTACAATCTTTCTCAGTGAAAATCTGGTCTTCTCAATTATCCAAAACACAAACCTAAATATCTTCTTTCAATGTTCACATTCAATGACAGCATAACTTATATGCTCTCCTCTTTTATCTCACACTTCTCCATTTGTACGAGAACTGTTTCCTTTCAAGCTATCTTTACTTTCCAGGATTTTTACAGTAGACTTCTCACTGGTCTTCCAAATCAGATTTAGAAATCCTCTAGCCCATATCCTGGTAAAGCTGCCAATGTGAATTTACACTCACATCAATTCTTAGTCTCCATCTTTAATGCCTTTAATAGCTGTCATTAAAACACAGTCAGCAGGGCTTTGTGCCTTTAATTCTTGCAACCCTGAAAAATGAACACTATCTCTCCCATTTTACAGGCAAGTCATAGGATTCAAATCAAGACGTGTCCACTCTCAAGTGTAATGAATTCCTACGGCACATGCCTAAAGTACAAGTCCCTTTATTATCTGACCCCTACTTTGTTCTCTAATCTTATACTCAACATTTCTTATATGCATCCTAACTTTGCATGTATACCACTTAAATTCCCTTAGGCTCTCTTTTCACCTTAGGAGTTTGAGAACTCTTCTATATACTACCATGGTACTTGTACATCTACTAAAATTGTTTAATTGACAATCTTCCCCTCACTAGACTGTAAATTCCATAAGGCAAAGACATAATCTTTCACCTATATATCCTTAGTACCTTGCTCAAATTCTGGAACATAAGAGGTACTGAGTAAACATTTCCTAAGCAAATGATTGAGGCATAACAGATACCAGGAAGACAGTGGCAGAAAAGAATTAACTCTTTCATTTATATTCTCTCCTCTTCCCAAGTCATAGCATTAAATCAAAACATAAATAACAGACAAGAGAGACTCTAATGATCTATGATGTTAAATAGTTCTGCCTCAATGTTCTGCCTCTCAGGTTTCGACATCTTGAATTATAAACTCATCCTTCAGTTTCAGCTAATTAAGTTCTTAAGTTGTTGTCTCCTCAGTTATCTGATTTTCAGTGTTATTTTTTGGTCTTTTAGAATTTATTCATATATCTTCATTCTCATTTGAGTCAATAGCTATCTTCCCCTGCCCACATACACCTCTAGAGTTCCCCTTTCTTACCCAAAATATCATTATTCACCCATTTGCCCTAAAACTCTTGAGTCATTTATTTTTACTCGTTTCTCCCTTATATGCAGTAAATGAATTACCTTGATTCTTTCTCAAATTTTATTTTCATTCATTATTTCATAAAGTGTACTTATTCCATAAATAAAATAGAAATTTGTCATTATAATCTTATGTAACTTCTACAATCCATAAATGAACCCATTCCCATTTTCTTATGGCCAAATTTCACACATGCTTGCTAATTTTCAATTTACTAATTTTGGTACTCAGGTTATCACCACTATTGGACCACTAACAAAACAATAATAAGTCATGTTTTTGAACAAATACATTATTTCCTTTAAGTGTTACAACTACGAAAGTGAGCTTTCGACAGACAGTTATTAGAGTCAAGGAGATAAAAAGGCTTCAAGAGTAAGGTAAAAGGCTAGAGCCAGGAAAGCAGCTAATTACAATGTGAAACTCTAATAATCTTTATCTTCTTTCCTACATCTATCTTAACTTATTTGAAATAAATACTATTTATAATCCTAGACAACAGATGATGGACTAAGAATCCAAACAGTACATACACACACACACAAAATTGTAACTTTACAAAAGTCAAAATGCATTTAAACACATATCCAAAATGACTAATTTGCGAGACAGAATTTTTCCCTCTATATAACTTCTCTAAGACATTCTATAAAACATGAATATAACTTAACTTGTAGCATTCCAATTTTTTTTTTTAAAAAAGAACACTTGACACTAAGGGAATCAATATACGACAAATATGTAAAATTAACCTTATTAACTTTTCTACTAAAATGATCAAGGTGGTGGCATTAGTTGTCCAATAGTAATAGTAGTTGTAGTAATATGAATAATGCCTTATTACTATGTCAGTGAGACACTGGTAAAAACCATTGTGTGGCTTTAAAATGTGTCTACAAATGCTTAGATACTTTTCTTCAAATGGTATGCCTGACTTAGTGACTCACTTCTAATAAACAGTACAAAGTAGAGGTGACAGTATGTAGCCTCAGAAACTAGGTCACAAAAGGTATAGTGAATTCCATCCCATGTTATCTTGGATTGTTCACTGTGGGGCAAGTTTGCTGCCACAGTCAAGCAACTACGTGTCAAGGAACTACAATCTCCTGTCAATAACCATGTAAGCAAGACACCATGCAGCAGATCTTCCAGTGCCAGTCAAGCCTTCAGATTACCATAACTACACAAGAGACCTTAAGAATTAACCAACTAAGTCATTTCTGAATTCCTCACTCATGGAAACTATGAGATAACAAACAGTTATTGTTTGAAGCCACTATGTTTTGGGGTAATTTATTATATAGCAATAACTTATACATCTGTATAATAAACAAACTTGACTTCATGTCCTAAAGAAAATCACAAAAGAATAGGTAAAAGTGAAATACCATATGTTATCTATCAACGTAGGTGTTTAAGAAATTATAATATCTAGAGTTACAGAGGAATTAAGAATGAGGACAATCTCATACACTGCTTACAATTTTAGATGAAGAATTCAGCAAGCTATACCCATATTTTTTAAAACAATATTATCTTTTGATATGATTTCATCTTAGGAATTTATGCTAAGGAAATAAAAGTTTTGTACACACACACACATATATAATATACACACACACACATACACATACACACATATATGTATATTTATATATATAAACATTATATATATATATATATATATAAATGTTTAGGTGATTGATATTTACAATGCTAAAAAATCAAAGTTCTTCTAAATTAGCTACAGATATTAGTATATAAATATGATGTTGCCATTAAAATTATATTTTGTTATTATTATTTATTGTTACGTATTATAGTATATTCTACAAATTATGTATTATATTATTGTTATTACTATATTTGATGACATAGACAAACATTCTTAATGCATTAAGTGCAAAAAACTGATTTTAAACATGTGAAGAATATAAGTCTAATTTAATAAAAAGTTGCATGTGTGTGCATGCATGTTTGCACATGTGTCTGTGCCTGCATAGATGTGTGTGTGGTTGTATAAGGATAGAAAGAGGACTAGAAATAAAAACACCACAATGTTCATGATACTTATAATTGAGTGTAGAATTAAAAGTACATTTTATTTCCCTCTTCTACTTATCAATTTCTTAATATTGACTAGTCAATTTTTCTAGTAAAGAAAATAATATCATTGTCACACATTGCAAATGCTCGTCTAGAAGGCTATAAGGTCATCTGACACCTGGACGCCCCTCTGAACTCTCCGTAGACACTCCCACATTTGCTCATTAAAATCCAGTCATACTCATCTTTGATCCTGGAACGCAAAAAGGGGCCTGGGCCTTAGGGCCTTTGACTCAGCACTCCTTTTCCCTGGAATGGCACCATCACACCTGCACATGACTGCTTCCTCCACTGCATTTTTTGTCTCACATCAGCTTAGAGGATCTTTACTGATCATCACACTCAAAGCAGCCTGCCCAAGCAATGAATTAAGAACTATGTTCTTCTAGTTACTGTTTTCAGAGCACTTTTTACGATACAAAAAACTATTTTCTTGTTTGTGTCCTGTCTGTTTGTATCACTCTTAATTTATAAAATATAAAATTACAGCAGGAGACTTGCCTGTCTTGATCACTGCTGTACCTAGTCCCTAGAAAAATGCCTACCGATTAGCAGGCATTTGAGAAATATTTTCTAAATGAATGAATGCTAGAACAAATGCCTCATTTAACATTTTTGATAGATACTGCCATCTCTAACTGTTTCTTCCTCATTTCTAATGAGTACTGTGTCTTCATTTACTGAAGTCTGTCACTACTAGGTTATCCCTACTAAAGCATGGCAAAGGGTCAAGCAGAGTGGAGAATTCACATCTATACTGTCAACAATATGTGGGTATTCATATGAATGCAGTATACTTCCATGCTCAGCAAATACCAGAAATCAAGCTCCATGATACAGGAAATTATTTTTTGTTTGTTGTTTCTAGAAAACAAATGCAATTCTATATAAGGACACACACATTGTGGCCTAAAGTGTTTAGCAATAAAAGTATACTGAATGAAAATCTCTTGCTCATGAACCAATCTCACACGCAAGCATTAAGTAAATTTGATATAAAAAATATACACAGCTGCACGATACACAGTTTTTCTGATCAAGCAACCAGGTCTTTGGTGCTGCCAATTAAATCACAGTGTAAATTTATTATTTCAGTTAAACATCAAATTTTACTTAGGGCCTACAGCAAGATCCTTGGCTCTGTCATGTCATTCCCTAAAAAGACTTGGAAACAATATCATATTTGAACTGTTTCCCCCAATAATCAAAATTACAATACCACTTTCAATCTTGTAATACTTCTTTATATTTAAATGAACCTCAGAGGATGTACCCAGCAGTGTTTACCCATTATTTAACACTTTCTTTTTAACTTCTCTGATCTTCTTGAATAGATAGCACAATTGCTCACCCAAGGTGAAGGCAGCACTCCCAATCAGGTTGCTGTTTGATCCTATCAGTCTTGAAAGCAGCCCTATCATTATCTCTGGAAGGGGCCTTTCTTCAGAGAAACCATGTTTTATGCATTTCGTACACTCTACAGCATGACAAACACCATCTAACTGGCTCTACACTGTCATTTCCATTGAAAACCTGTAATTACTTTCCAAAAGCTACACTTCATCGTGCCTAGCTGTTTAAAGGCGATATACACTGGAAAGCAAAGAGTAATAGTGCCCAGACATCAAAGTATGTATCTTGTAAACAAGAGTAGCATGCACTATAAGTAACATGCACACAGTAAGCATTAAATAATTGTTTTTAGAAGATACTATATTTGCCCTTTGACAGACATTATAATTATTTTCTGTTCAAACATAGATTTTAAAGAGCAAATTGATCAGACCATAATCGGCTTTTGAACTGTCATTTATTAAAAATATTGCCCCATAAAGAAGGAAGTATTCAAGGGTCTCCACTCACATCATCTCATTTACCTCTACACCAATTAAGTGGTTGTTTAACTGTTCCCATTTCTTGACAGGCAAACCACTCAAACAAGTAGTTTTACTTTATCATATTCTTTAGCAGAATTAAGTCTATTTTACTTGGGCTGATTAACTAGTTAAGCCTGAAATGTCAAATTATTTAGACAGAGTGTATTTAGAGACAGCATCTTCAAGAGGAACTTAATTGTAGTTAGCTAAACTGTATAGTAGACATTTGTCTGAGTTTGTACTTATTTGTTTTTAGCCACTGAAACATCTTTCTATGTTTGGAGAATTTCTCAAGATATAAATCTTGTTGGAGGAAGTACTCACATCCAAGTATAGAAACTGAAAGCTTGTTTTGCTTGCGTTCTTTGCCCCTGGGACAACAGCTTTGACATGACCAATCAGATAGGCCTGAACTGGATTTTGAATAAGAAGCTAGTGACCCAGAAAAGCAGGGACAACGACAGACCCATCCTGACTGTAGCAGCAACATCTAGTTTTAAGGGCAGCAACAGCAGCTCCAGTGCTGATGGTGGCACTGGGAGCCACAATGCCTATGCTTAGTAGTTGTAACAAGTGTGTCCTCCCCAGCCCGGCTCTGTATGCAATTTTCTTAATTCTGTGAATTACCCAAATAGTCTTTCAATAAATATGTCTGCTATTTAAATTAGCTTGTCAGTCTTCGTTATTTGGAACTGTAAAAGTCTTACTGAAACAACTTCAGAGTAACGAATACCACAATGGGTTATACATTGATATTCTGATGTGTGCCATCTTACTATATCCTAAAAAGTGTACAAGTCTGTCATCCTATTCTCAATGTCTATAGTTTTCTAACAAGTGCCAAAAAAATTAGTCAGCTCTTTAAGAAGCTAATGACCTTCATCATTAACCAAAATTCAGATACTGTATTTTTCTTCTACTTTTAATCCAGAAATCAATTTAGAATCACAGGATACTAGAATTTTGGTGGTTTTTATATCATTTACCCTATCCCTTTTACATGGAAATATCTTATTTGTCTCAAGTCAAACTACAAGCAAACAGAAAAGCTAAGACAAGAATCTATGCTCCTGATTTGGAATCTGGTTTAGTACTATTTCCACAGCATCAACTATATCAACTGGCTTTCTTTAATCTGCAAACAACTGAAAACTCAACTGAAATTGGCCTAACCATTAAGAGATCTACTGGACTGTGGGACAGGGGAGTCCAGATATAATGCGCAATTCAATGTTCATTGACTGAGCAATTGTGCATCATTATCAAGGAAGCAAGTACCCAGTGATCCAAAAGCTTCTCTCTTGTTATTAAGAGATCCAGTTTCCATAGGAGTTGGAAAAATAGAGTTTTCTCTTCCTCACACAACTCCTGAAGTACTGAAGAAGGAACTTGAGCTTTGTGCTGATGGGGTTACCCATAAACCAGTTCTTCCTGACAATGGAAGGCCATACGTTAATGGGTAACAAGAACCAGTCACTGTTTCAAGAGAAACAGTATCATGTGAGCAACTGGTAGGTGTCATACAAACTAAATGGAAGCTACACAGGAAGAGGGGTGGCCTGAGTGTTGAGGAGACAGTTACAATGTATATTACACAAGAAAATGTGGGGATATATAACTTTTTCATATAAATGTTACTTACTAATTGCCATACTTTAGACAACAAACATTCTTAATTATATTGGTTCAATTTTACATAGATTACTAAGTAAAAATCCCTAGAAGCTTTCTATCCTTTAAAATATGTAGTGTATGTAAAATTCAAAAAGCTATGACTTGTCTTTCATTTTATTTACACAAATATTCCTACAAAGAAAGGAGAAATAATTAAAAGACTATAAACAAATAATGAGTATTTTATAAAGAAATATGCTATTTTTTACATAAGTTTTATATCAATATGACAAATGCAATATGAATACAAATATCAAATGCACATATGTTATGATGAACTTTAATTGAATGGCTAAAATAACTTAAAAATTCAAAACTTAAAACTCCATAATTCCATTTTTAAATGGCATTTGTTTCTATAAATGTAAAACCATACCCTCTGAAATGACTTATGCAGATTTTCTTTTTATAATAGTAATCTCTAAAATCATTTATAATATTATAAATATCAAGAAAACCAAGCAACTCTATATACCAAAGCTAAATCGAATCTGTCACAATAATGTTTATATCCAATGAGTGATCTGGGGAAGTTTAAGGCTATCTGAACCAAAAAAGAAGTTGCAGATAGAAAAGAGTTGAAACTAAAGCATCCTGACCCATGACAACCCCTATAAAACAGGTTAAAAGTTGAGGGCAGAGAGGTTAGCAGGACTTGGGAGAAAAACTCTTATCAGGAGGAGGGCATGTCTGATTCTCTCCTCAGTATAGTTAGCCCAAGTAATTCCCATTTTCTTACATTTATAGCTAATTCTCATACTGCCAACAATTTTTTTTTAAATCATAATTCCATTTTATTAAAGAAAATGCAGTATAAACAAAATTGAAAAATGGGAGAAAACTCATGGTTGGGTTCTCTATAAGGCTATCCAAATCACTAAAACAGATTCCACTGTGAAAACACATCTGTTAGGTGATTTCTGATTTTCTTTCTTTATGTGTATGCATGGTAGGAAAGAGGGAGCAACTCAGGTCACCATGTAACCTCCCTGCAAAAAATATAATTTAAATATTGTGATGCACTCATTATAAGAATCAAATTGAGTAACACTGTCAATTCCATGGCAATGATGACTGTACTTACAGAATTTTAAAGAATCTTTAACAGAACTTTAAACATCTGAATTAAGAGACAAATTTTTTCTCCCACACTTTTTACAAAGTATTACATGAAACTTATTCCTCTAATAGTATTTTGACCATATTAGATTTTACCTAAAGAATACCAATCTACCTGCTTGTATCAAAAAACTGAAGTTAAAAAAATTTTCATTTCAGAAAATAAATGGTGTATCAGTCTGTTCCGATCTCTACTCCAAAATTCAAACTGACCTTCCACTATTGTTTAATATTTTATGACATATTTCAAAGCAACCTGCCTCAAAGATTCCTTCTAATAGCAGAAGAGGAACATTCAATGTTTACAATATACAAGGCGAAGGCAAGGTGAATAAAAAGGAAAGGCCAGGAAGGCTCCAGTATCTAAAGAGCTTATGACTTTATAGAATTTTAAAATTTACAAAGAGAGAACAGATATTATAATATACTATAAAATATCATAGATACTGGTAGAATTGTGTGTTTGAGCTCTTTAATCTGGGGATTAAGACATTAATAGAGTTTCAAGAGAAAATTATCTGTGAATATGGGAAGGAAGATTATAAGAAATTAGGAGTTAAAACTATGTTTTGGAAGGTAGAGTATAATGAAAAGATTCTGATAAAACGATATTAATGATCACAATGAAGAATATCCATTTTTAAATAAAATAAGGTTATATATAAACTTTCAAATATTAAATTACACGATAAAGAAAAAAATAGCATTAATGCATGTTACTAGTACAATAATATACAAACAGATTAATGGACTAGAACTGAATGCCTAGAAACAGAGGTCCATTTCAAATTAGTAGGTTTACGATATATTCTTTAATAAATGGAGACATGATTCTGGAATCCTTAGTTAACTATCTGGAAAGAAAAATGAAAAGTAAGAGGCCCGATTCATATGGAGTAAGAGGTTAAATATAATTAGAAAACAACTTACAAAAACAATGAAAAAATAAACAAATTATAAGTATTTCAGTTTAGAGATGTTCTAAGCAAAACAACAAAGATAAAAACTATACGAAAAAGAGACTGATATATCTAACTACACAAATTAAAAAATGAAAGACAAAAGCAAGCTGAAAATATATAATGACTGGCCACAGCTCTCCAAGCGTGGGGCCCATTCAAGTTAATGCAGGCACTGTATCCTCCATACTTATCAAAGTCGACACTCACCATACCCCTTAAAACCACACCGCACATCTACTAATATTAAGGTAAGCCCAGGTCACAAAGACTCCAAGACACCATTGTCATTCATGGCTCTCTGACCCAGAGACCTTATGCAGTATTGCTGAGCAACACCACCTAGACATGTAAGCCCCGCTCTTAGGCACCTTTCCACAAATTCCTTTGCCCCTCCTCCCCTTCCGATGGTTGCCTCTGTGCCATTAGTTTCTGGATGGTCACATGCTATGAGGGACTTCCCCTCTCATGCAACTGTATCCAAGTGCTGCCCAATAATGCTTGTTGTACGTTACTGCATCTCTTGGTCGTATCTTTTCCCTTGATTAGCCCAAAATCGTATGCAGCTCAACCCTGGATAATCTTGTAGTCCTAGCCAAGGTAGCAGATTGCAATGTGTCATGGTATTTCATAGCTACTACTTCTGAAATAGTGATTTGTTTATTTAATTTTAACATCTAAGGGACTTTCAGTGTTTGTTAATTTTTCAATTCTTTAATGAAACAAATAACTGTTATAAGAAATCTTAGCTACTGGAAAGGGAGTGATAAGAAGGTCTCAGAGACAGGACTTAGATACTTTATGAGTGATGTTGGCTTGGAGTAAATTGGCTGGATCCATAGTGATAAATAGACATTTTGTCAAATGAAACCCTTTGGAGTAAAACTGACTGGTAGATATAAATGTATGGGATGATAGACAAAATTAGGACTGCCCCAAGCAAAATGGAACAAAAAGGTACCTTAATTATTTTGACAATAACATAATTAAGAGTTAGAAACTGGAGCCTATAGGACTCTTTATGAAGATACAGGCTGAAGAATCTCTCCTTGTGATACAATTGAGTTAAACAGGTCAAATAAACAGAGTCACTAAAACATCATTAGGAGTATGTATTTGAATGAATAACTAGTTCTATTATTTGTAGATCAACAATGAAAAAGTCACAGAGTCCACTAATTTACTCCATAGAGATGAGAGCAGTTAATGGAACATCTAAGAGTTCTCCTTTCCCCTTTTTGTTTATTCCTTCTTCCCTCTCTGTTCCCTTTATAGTATACCATCGCTTCCTACTTTTCTCCTGTTTCTCCTTCTCTCCCATGTCTATCTATATAGCATTTCTGTGTCTGTTGAATAGATTCCATGGATATTACTTGTCACCTTATAGCCCTAGTCATCCAAAAAGCAACGCAAAACTCTTCTGAAGGAAAGGATCCCAACGATTATGTAATACCTGCTTTGTGGGGCAGGCTGAAGGGCATCTCCCAGAAGTCTCTGCTCTTCTAGACTCATCTCTGCTTCTGCCTTCCTCTGCTTTCTTACTATGCCACTCCCCATATCTCTTGTCTTCTTACACTTCTGAAGAAAAAATGGATTTATAACCACTCACAAGAAATGTTGAACTTCAAGTATTTACTTACACACACACAAACTGTCTATCAAAAGAATATAAAACACAAAAATGGACACAAGTTTCAATCTAGTCTTTTTTTAAAAAAAAAAAGATATATAGTATCTTATATATAGTATCAAATCGATTTTCTCAGTCTTTAATTTTTTTATTACATGTTAGCCAGTCTTTTATTTTATTTTAAATGTCAGTTTATTATTTTTTTCATACTATATATACATAATTTTTTAACATTTTATTTTTTATTTTCTTCTTTCCCTCCCTCCCTTCTGGTAACCACTAGTCCATTGTCCATGTCATGAGTCTCTGTTTGTCCTGTTCTTTTATTGCTTTTAGGTTTATAGCCCACATATATGACATCATGTGATTTCAACCGTTTTAGCTGGCTTATTTCACTTAGTATGATTATTTCAAGGTTCATACATGCTGTTGCAAATGGCAGTATTTCATCTCTTCTTATGGCTGAGTAATTTTAATTTTCTAGCTTAGCTGTTTTCCTAAGTTTCCCTACTTTCACCGTAAGTCACTGACCCTGATTACTGATGTAGCACAGCCTGGTGAGAAGAAAGCAGATTAGATCATGTCTTGATACTTCATCTGACCTTTAAAAGCTTTAGTTTGTTCTGATAAAAAAGGAAGAAGAAAGCAAAAAATAATAATAATCTTTTATTAAAAAATTTTTCTCCAATGGGTTTTATTTCTTTAGCCAATTTACTCTGTCTCATTGCCTATTTATGAGTATATGGGTTTCTGTTTTTGTTTTCCATTTATAAGGAGGAAATGGACTCCATGGGCTGCTCAGAACATATTTGACTCATCTATACATTTCAAAAGCACAGCAGGTCCAAGGCATGAAAAAGGCAGGCAGGTGCTCTCTGCCTCCTCCACCATTTTATGAGCACGTACAGATTAAAAGAGTAATTTCTTCTTTCTTTAATCATCAACTGATCTAATTCACAGTTCACAATTTATTATCATTATCCTTTGAATATTCTTTTTAAATAATATATGTCTTCAACCCAGGACAATGACAATTAGCACCAATGTATTTTATTTTTCTTTTTTATATATTTCCAGAAAATGGCTTCAAGACCAATTGTCCAGTTACATACAAATTAATTTACACCTGGGAAATCTAGTCTGGACATTTTGCTTTTTTCTTTTCTTTTCTTTTAATACTAGAGAGTCCCTTCTTTAAATCTAAAAGCTAATTTTTAAATAATTTAAATTATATTTAGGCAGACAGGTTTAGGAGTAAGGTCAATAGCCTCAAAAATAGATGCTATACTTGGTTGGAATGTTCTAGAGAAATAGCCATATTGAATTCTATTACATCTCCTACCAATCACTTTCCATTACATAGTTGTGTTTGTTTTCAGTTTTCTTTCTCATACACAGCATCTGTTCTATATGATTCACAGCATTGTCTTTTCAGGTTAAAAAAAAATGCAGCTGAGAAAGGAATGAATATCAAATCCCAGGAGTGCTGACCCAAATTCTCAAATGATAGCACTAAAATGCACTTTTTACTTTCGGATCTGGAATATCGTAATACAATTCCCTAAAGATTCAAATATCATGTATTTTGGCAAGTTATCTTTGACAGGCTTTTAAAAACAATACAGATCATTAATATAATGAGAAAAAAACTATGAACTACATAATGACAAATATACCAGGTTTAAGATATGAGAGTCATAAAAACTAAGAATAGAACTTGTTTATATCTTACTTTTACCTTGGTTACATCCTTTCACACTGTTACACTTTCCTCAGCTCTTACATGGAGCAGAGAGCTGGATGTTAGATGCTTGCTAATGCTTGTTCTGCTCTATAAAATGTTATGAATGCTTGAGGTACAATCCTCTCAAGAATTTTTATATAGGTCTCCAACATTTCTGCAGTTGTCTTCTTGATATTCATTCCAGGATTAGAACTTGTTTCTGTTATATATTTCTTTTAAAAATGTTTGTTTTTGTTCCTGGCTCCCTTTGGTCCCATCTCTGCCCTCTAAAAGTTATAATATGAATGATTTAAAAGAAAGTGAAGGGAGGGAGACATGCTTTGAGGTTAAGAAGCCTGGAGGAAAGACAGAAGGAGCACTCATTTCAAAAGCTGACTTTCCTACCTAATAAATACGTGCATGCATATGTACATGCGCACACACACACACACACACACACACACACACACACACGCCCCTGAATATTTACCTTCTTTATAAAGAGGCATTGAATTGATATATTTTGTTGAGCAGTCTAGGCAGATTAAAAATTATTCCTACTTAAATATTTGTATCTCACAAATGCACACTTGTATCTTACAGACAATAGTTTAATAATAGTTTAATTATTCCATATCTGTAAAGAATCTGATGCTAATTGAACCAGTTTTCTTCTGGTATTAATTTTAATTATTTAGAGCAGCATGAAGCTCTTCATAATTTCCCACCTGACAACTGTGATCCAAAAGAACAGCTGCCTATGGTTTTATGCTCCTATGAACACACTGGATATCAGAGTCAATAAACTTAGGCATGAATTCTCTGTGTGTTTCATTGAGGTTATGAAAATGAACCTTTCAGAGGAGTTCAGAGGGATCTGCAACTGAGAATGATGTCCATATCACTGTGAAAAGTCTGATGACAGTCATAGATCTCAAAGGAGCTACAGGAAGAAAGGCTCCCTGCCGAAATGAACACAGTCCATAGTTAAATAATAAATCACAGCCATGTAGCCAGCCTGCAACAGCCACTACCTATCAGAAAGTCACCATGACCACATAGTGCAAATATTTAGTTCTACACAGTTGTATATCTTGATGGCATCCAACTGAAGTAGTTATTAACTTGTCCTTTCTAAAGGAGAAGATGAATACTGTTTATGATGAATTGAGAATTGAAATATTATTTGAATTTATCCAAATAAGTACAATGAAACCTAGTTATACGTCTCCACATTTAAATATACTCCACAGCATGAATATAAGAATCAAGTGCCCAACATATACATAATTTAGCACATCTTTTGACACCTCACATAATTTTTTCTTATTTTGTTAAAGAACAAAAGACTTCCTGTACAAACATACAGAGTATTATATCTGTTCTCAGACATGCCAACTCAGGATACAATGAACCAGATGAATTATTCATTTTGAAGTTGCGTTGCTTGTGGATAAAAGTGTGCAGAAGCTCAGAATAATAAGGTAAGTAAAAATGGAAACAGAAATGGACATAGAGGAAAGGGGCTCACCATTCCAAAGACTGTACATAGCTATATAAGTAATTTCTAACTTTAAAGTATGATAAACGAAAGTGCTTCGATTCAAAAATTAAATGTTATCCTCAGAGAGTAAAGACACAGAAGAAAAAAAAAAAACACCATTTAACCTACCACAGCTAAAATACAGTTTGATTATGAATCTCTCTTGACAAATACTTGGCAAGCTATTGGCTCTGAAACCCAAGCCATCTCGGAAAATGCTAATATTTGCAGCAGCCTTTCTACCAATGTGACCTATTAGAAAAGGAATTGTCTTTCTAACATTTATAAGTCTAGTAGCTAGTAGAGTGTCTGGCATTATTCAGTGATCTGTAAATATTGTAGAGTGAATAACCTTATCACCAGCACCAGGAACACTGACATAATATGAATTTCCCAGATCATTATTGTCCATTGAAAAGATTTTGCCTTATCTTCCCTTTCATTCTTTTTTTGTTCACAGAAAGAACTTGCATCACTATTGTGACTTCTAAAATTTAATATGAAAACACTGTAAAACAAAGTAAAGCAGAAAGATGAGGAGTTAGAGTATCATTTCAGGAGTGGTCGCTGTATTCCAGGGGAGTTAGAGAACATCTGGATGAAAGTATTGTCTCTGAAAGGGAGACTAAAGGACAGAGGCCAGAATAACACAGGAAAAATCAAAAGGATGACTCAAGTGTTTACATGCTGAGACACAGAAGAAAGAGTAATAAGTTGTTGCTATTTCAATTTTATATAAAGCAAAATATAGGATTCAAAAAGAAAATAAACATATCTTTTGGAAGTATTACATTGTCCCTAAAAATAAGCACAAATGTACAAAAGATAGGAATCCAAACTAAATTTGAGGAGTAATACATAATTTTTCTAGAAGTAATACAAATGTAATATATTTATTTTCAATTATGAACTACATATTTTATTGTTAATTAAATTTCATTTTCCTAAATAATGCAGATGTTTCATTTAAAAGTCAATCAGTATGACAAGTCTAATAAGGGGAAAAAAAGGGTATGATTTTTTTTAAAAATCCTGTCATATCTTTTCCTATCAGTTGATCCCCACAGCCAACGATTTTCAATCATATTATTTTTATTTGGTTATATAACTCCATTTTTAAATATAACATGTCAAAATCATTATGTTATTTTTAAACTTAGACACTATGCATAAAATTTCTTCTATGAAAACTAAATATTTCCTTTTCTTAATGTCACTTTCCCTGCCTACTACACACACATATACACAAAAGCATTTGTTCTCTCCCTCATTTTTCCACTATAGGCAGTCATAATTTTTAGGTGACTCAGTATTCGGATTTGATATAATTATAATGTAAATATTACTCATCGTTAAGCCATGCAGTATATTGTGATAACATTTCATTTCTTTTACGACCTTTGATTTCCCCAGAGTTGTACACTGCCTGGCTCTCCAAAGGAAATGTCAGTCCCTTCAACAGGGTCAATACACTGAGCAATCAATCTGCTTCATGTTTCCCTTGGAGACATCACTCCAGACCCCTCCATTCATCCTGCACTTTTTTGGACTGATTAATTCTTGGCTTGCCACTCTGCTGACATCCAGATAATTTCCTTTTCTTTTCTGTTTTTTTTTTTTTAATTCCGTGGGGCTTTTTGTTGTTTCAATCTATGAATTCTTTTGATTATTTGCTTCTTCATTTTGTTGGAATACTTCCATCAGTAGCTTCCTGAGAAAGTGCATAGGAGAACAATTCTTTGAAAAGTTACTTGCCGTACCTCACACTTGAGTCATAGTTTAACTAGATATGTAATCCAGTTTGAAAATAATCATCCTTCAGAATTTTAAAAACATTTCCCATTGTATCTAGCTTCCAGTGTTATTCTTAAAAAGTATATTGTCATTTGGCTATTATTCCAATATAATGTCCTTTATTTTTCTCTCTGAAGCTGTAGTATTAACTCTTCCATGTATTCAAATGTTTTGCCAATGTCTTTTCTTTTTCTGTACTTCATTCTTAGTGATTCCTATTAAACTGGGTTTCATGTCCTTTAGTTACCAAAAAATCTACATATGTAGATGTAATTAAAATATATAATGTGGATATTCAAATATGCATTCATGATATACATAAAATTTATAATGACAATCACACACATATACATACATATGCATATCATTTCTTCCAATCCATTTTCTCTTTTTTAAACTCTTTTTATTTTGGATTCCTTAAGCTGATTTTCTAATTTTCTAAGGTTAGTCATCTATTTATTTGCCTTTTCTTTTTTGAGGAAGATGTCCTCAAATTTATCCTTCTCTTCTACTTAATGTTTTCATTTCTGTTATCAGTTTTATACATTCCCTAAAGATTCTTTTTATATAGTACTCTGATCTTATTTTAAAAATAAAAGATCACTTATAAAAAGATATTTATTATAGTTTTTTGAAGTTTTTCTTTGTTTCCTGCACTGTCTTTGTTGCCTTCCTTTTTGTTTTTGTCCTTTTCTTCTTTTTATCCTGTTTGTCATTTTGCCTTTCTCATTTTGAGCAAAGCTTTCCTCAAATGTGTGTGTGTGTGTGTAAGCTTTGTCTATCCATATTTAAGAGTAAGACATTGAAAAGCTGATTGAAAGTTCTTGTGTTTGGACACATTTGCTGATATATGGGCATTACCACAAGGTGATCAGTCGGTGACCTGGTCATTTTGTTGGTGAATCCCAAAATGTCAGTCTCCGTAGATCTCATCTCTTGGGCCTATATCTCCAGAAATGAAGTCTCCAAACTCCTCTATAATTCTAGGATACAAGAGGGGTGGAAATGGGAATCTCAGAACTCACGGTACAGACTTCCTTTAACTCTAAAAAGAGTTTCCTCTCTTAGAATGATGATACTTCTCTTATCTCCTGGTATCTCTGAGTACAGAGCTTCTTGGTTTTAACTCAAGGCTGAATTCAGTGAGGGAGGTATTTTGAAATGAAACTTCTTTTAAATACTATCAATCAATCTTAATGTCTTTAGCCCTACCTTGCACCCAACCTTTCAAAGTCACTCTGAAGCTCCAATTTCTAAACTCTTCCAGAATTCTGAGTTACAAATGGAACTTTTCCTTAATGTGGTACATATTTGTTATTCCAAAATAAGCACTTAGATTTTTGCTTTGTCTGCTTTTGTAGATTGATGATCACTCTTCTGACTCTTAACTTCTGTTAGCATCTTTACTCATAATCTTCTGTTCTATAATCTTTATCCTCACAGATTAAAGCTTCTTTATTCCTTAATATTATTTAAGGGAGTTTTGAAAGGAAGAAGAGAAGTAAACGTTTAAATTATTTTGTTTCACAGTAACATAAACTAGAGCTTATGTGTTAATAAATTTATTTCTTACTATTACTAAGTACTTTAAATTGATAATAAAAATAACTTGTGTTCATTATATAAAATTCAAAAATTTTTTGTTCGATGTAAAAGCCAGCTATAACACAGATACATAAAAAAAATATCTTGTTTTCAGGCCCCTTTATCACGGATTGTTTTTTTCTCTTGAATCTAGAAACTCAGAGATCTTCACATTTGAAATTACTATATGACATGATTCATCATTTATTTTCATTATCACTGGCTTTTCTACTGCAACAAAATGGAACTTTTTCTACTTTAAAATGAGCTATTTTATTCTTAGGAGAGAAATAAGTTTAAAATGAAATACTGATTAAAGATTAATAATAAGTTGCATCCTTAACTATCTCCTAATGTTAAAAACCCATTTCAGAGGTCAGAAAATCTAGCCTACTTAAAATAATTACAGAAGAATCTCATGTAACAAAACTGATTCTTGTTCTGAGTTAGAGCAGTTGTATCCCTGAAGCCCAAATATGCATGACAAAATTTACACTAACAGTCTAGAAAATGTAATACTCTTTTTCTAAAACTTGATAAGGGGATTACACTAATAAATTTCAGCTGATTTTTAAATTTACATTTATATATTATATCTACATTGTATGTTGTTAAAATCATTTTACCATGTTTTTTCAAGATGATATATTCCCTTTATAAAATCTAAATATTAAAAAAGAACAAAGAAAAAAATTAAATCAGCCCAAAACATATCAACTAAAAATAACAAGTGTAGAGGCATATAGTTATCAATATTTTTACATGCTAACTTAAATAAATAACAGAGGGAAAACTTCCATCTAATTATTTGTTGCACAAAATATTTCAAAATATTTCAGGAAAGGAAGTAAAACATAAGACATCAGGTTTTGAAAAGAAAACATTTTCAAAGATTCCATTTTATCTATTTCTTCAAATATTCTATAAAAAATAACTCAAACTTATAAACTAATTTAAGATGTTCATTGTTACAATAAAATAAGAAATATTAGAGAAGAAAAGATTCAATTATTCAATCTCAATAACAAGTGCACACGGACCACCTACTCCTAAATAAGCATATCTAGAAAATAACAAGTTATCTCTCAACTCAAATAGTGACTCAGACACTGTACTCGGAGGGAGAGTTTCAAAATTTAGCAGGACAGATGGTTTAGTGATTTACAGTGTATGAACATAAATGAGTCACTATTACTATAACACAGGACAACTCTATGACAGCAAAAAGAACTAAAGGGTAAAGAAAAAATGTGAGGCTACTAGGTAACATGCAGATATTAAATAGGAAAAGCTGTTCCTCTAAAAGCAGCCCTTTTAAAACAAGATTAACTTCTCAGAGAATTTTGGACATCTTAATCAGTCTGCTCAATGTGTTAAGCTAAAATTTTGCAGGCTTAAGCCTTGAGAGCCACAGGTGTTATAGTAGATGAAGCTTTGAACTACCAAAATTAATTAGCAGAAAGACACATAATTAGAAGCCTTGGATTAGGAGGGAGGATTTTTATGAATTTAGAGAAATTTAGACCTAAGGGACCTAAATGCACGTTTTATTTTTACAAGTATGTCTCTTTTTTAAGCTGTCATATTCCTATTAAGTATGTACTGATTTACAACACTGCTACAGCATTCCTTGACCCCATCCCACCCTCCTCCTACAAGGTAGAGTTAATCTTTCTCTCCTATGTATTACCACTGCACTTTGAATGTTCTTTATGGTTTCACTTGTTAATAGTATTTTAACTGTATATTAATATAAATTCTAGCATCTTCAACATCAGTACACCTATCTAACAGTCTGTTGAATAGTCTAGTCAAAAAATAAGTTTCTAACACCTTATATTAAAAGGATTTGTACATATAGTTGGAGATTGCCTATTTATCTGCAAAGATCCTTTTATATTTCAGGGTTTAGGATACTATGGTTTTTCACCTTTAAAAATCATATTAAATATATTACCCAATTCAATAGTATAACAATAATCTTAATAATCGATATCTGATATAAATGTCTCCTATCTAATACTGGATAAAGATACTACCCCCCTTAATTTGTTTTGAGGGGGAGGAAGGCTGGAAGAAAATCTACCACTAATTTTCCATAGGTAACTTTATCTAATTAAATATGTATTGTATTTCCTCTAATCTTATTATAACATCTGTAGCATAGCTGGAAGAATGTACAGAATTTGATAGGCTAGTCAACTTCAAGGAAAGTCAAGTTTCATTAAAAAAAAATTAAAATAAAGAGAATTTTCATTGTAATTATGAAATAAAGAGTATCTCTTTTAAAAAACTTTTTTTTTTTTTTTTTTTTTTTAGGATATAGTAGCTACATTTATCCCTTAGATTACCTTTAACCCCTTGAATCTAGCTGTGGTCTTCAATGTCTTATGGCACTGTCTAGTTCATTCTATATAGCACAATCTCTCAGAGATGTATTATATTTAAGGTGCTGGAGGCAAGCAATAAAAAAATTTATAACAGAGAAGTTATTAGTAATCCTAAAAATAATTTTGTACTTGTTTACTTTCATAAACAAAGTTATTATCAAATGAGATGCAACCATAATTTTCCACAGTTAAGCTTGTGGTATAGATATGTCAGAAACAGAATTTTAGCCAAGGGGTAGTTTTAATTAGAATCAAGGAGAGTACAATTGAGGTTTTAATAAAAAATAAATAAGCTTTCCTCATTAAACACATTTTAAAAATGTTATAAAGTGAATGACTAATTTAAAAATGTTATTCAAAAAAACTCAATTTAATACAAAGAAATATTTGCAGCTATTGTAGAACCATAAATATCAATTAGAACTACTAAATATTACTTTATATAAATTTTTAAAGTGCTCTAGTAGTAAGTACTGTCAAGAGCTGTATTACATAAATATTTTCCATAAACTGGGTCTTTAAAGGCAATGAAGACATTCCCATAATCTACCTATCTTTTTATTCCTGAATTTACTAATATATATTAACAGACTATAACTGAAATTGCCACTGAATGAAAAATATTATAAAGTCACATTATGAAGTTCGCTGATATTCTATTGTCTTACTTACTCACTTATTTGCTTATATATTTCATAATTTGTCACGATCCAGATTTCTCATTCTTTTCTATAATAACATTGACATCTGAGCGACAGTATCATCCGTCTTTCTCTAAAATTGCAGACTGGAATTCATGAATTAGTTTTCTCTTTTATTTTAAATTTCATATTTGTAATTCAATCATACTATGGAGTTTATTTAAAATGAAGATTCCAACAAATATCTTTTACAGTGATGCTCAAGTTAACATAGGAAGAATTAAGTTAACAAATATAAACAATAATAAATGCCAAATCACTTTTGCCTGACCTGGTGAAGGAGAAAAAAAAATCTCTATATGTATCACACAGACATATTTACAGGTTGCTAACATTAAAGATATGTTACACATAAAATAAAAGTCAATCTTATACTAAAATCTTGTTTTGTTTTGCTTTTTTAAGAAATAGGTTGAAATGGGAACTTTAATTTTCTCAGTACTGCTTTTTTGTTTTATTGTTTTTGTTTTTGTTTTTGCAATCATGTTCTCAGAGATGACAGCAAAAATCATGTAAGTAAAAAGTTAAAATACACTGATATAATTTCAAAGAATTCTCACTATTATTTCATTCAAACTACCAGTTCTATTATTTGAGTAGCAATCAAATAAACATGATTCAAATTCATTTCTATAGCCCTAAATAAATAGAATTATAGAAAACCAGAAAATATTACAGAGGCCATTAAGGAAATAAAACTATATTTCAGTCAGGCAAATTATTCATTCAGTACATATTTATTGAACATTCATGATACATCAGGCACTATTTGAGGTATTGCAGATATAAAAATAAATAAATAAGAATTGAAATATACCCTTATAGGCATTACCGTCTAAGGAGAAATGAAATCAATCAACGAACAAAAACTGTAATAAATTACCAATTTTTGATTAGTGCTCTGAAGTTTCTAATTCAGAAATCTAACATAGTAATATAGAAGTCTCTCATTCAAAATAACAATTGTGGGTGGGTTGTCTAATTTAAACAACATAGTTGAACATGGCTATTCTGATCAACTGACCTTCATGCTGAGATCTAAGAAATCAACATAAAGCACTAAGTGGGGTAAAAGAACAGAATATGCAAATACTCTCAGATGAGAATAAAGAGAAAAGCCCATGAACTGAAGCATTGTGAGAGGTCAAGAGCAATGAAAATAAAGTCAGAGAGGAAAAAACAAACTAGATATATAAGGGCTCACAGACCTTGAATGTAATACAGATTTTATTGTAAATGAATATTTTATATGTCAGTGAATGGATTCTGAAAAGCTCTTGGATGAGTTCACATACAGATCATGTTGTCCACACTAAATAAAACTGAAAACTCTTGAATAATTTAAAAAAATAATAGAGTTTTATGCAGAATATGTATAAAAAGCCTCGGCATTTTGCTACATTTTGCTATTACAGCTATGCAAGAAAGAACATATTTTAGCAGTAATTATTTTGCCTCCTTAAATATTAACACTATCAAAAACATTTTTCAACTGAGGGCCATTATTAAATGATAGTCAACCAAAGGAAGGCTTCTTAACTAAGAGCATTTAGAAAACTGAGGTCAGAGCATGCAGAATACTGATAATTCATATCTAAACATGTATCTGTCTTCTCCATTTAATAAAAATAAATATTTAATTAAACTGAAATATAAATATTGCAAAATGTTATACTTCCAAAAATTTAAATATGTATTTTATTAGTGTAATCTCATCTTCCAAATCAGAACCAAAATATTTCAATATAGTGATAAGAAACTAGTATTTGCATTATTTGTATTAGTGATTATAAGGAAAAAGTTAATGGCAACTATCACATTTAAATTTTAAAAAAGAAATGAGTTGATAATAACATCCAAATGTAATCACTACAATTTAATTTACATATTACAATTTCATTATACTTGCATAAAAACTGCAGGCAGGGACTCAAGGAACATTGCTATCCTAATGGAGAGAACTTAAATGATTACTTTAATATTTCCCCTCATAAATTTGATAAATATAAAAATATTTTGTATGTAGTAAAAAATATTATTTATTACCCTAGTCATTCATAATGAAGAAAAGAGTTGGTAAAATAGCCTAATAGTGTTCCACTTTACTTTCACTAACTTAGTAAATGGTAAAAAATCTGATAATTAATTTTCAAATATTTCAAATCCTAATTTTTAATACATTTTTTACATAAATGAGGATTGTTTGCATTAAGTTGTATATCATTTTTGATAAATTACATACTTTTATATTTTATAATAAAAATACATTTAAAATTTCTTTCTTGAAAAAGAATGTTCCATGAACATATAAATTCTATTGAGAAATAAAATCTTCATATAACTGTACCATTATTACAACTCTCAATTTCAGGTTTTTGTTGATTTATGTCATATCATAAAAAATATTTTATTTAATGATAATGACTTATGTAGCTGACACATATATTTGCAAATTAAAATCCCCAATGTAGGTAAACCATGGGAAAATGGATACACCCAAACAGTGGCACAAACTTTCAGAGCTCAATGTAAGTATCTGTAATAAAAAAAAATGCACACATCTTCAGCTGTGATATCTATTTTTTATAATCCATTCAAGGGAATAAGCCAGAATTTGGAAAATTACTACCTTCGAGGACATGTATCCTAACCTTACATATAAACAAACAAATATGAGTCAAACCTATCTGTCAACAGAAGAGAGATTCTTAAGTTAACTGTGTTCTGTCCAAAAGATAGTTAGGCAACCATAAAAATCATGTATAAAAACATAGTCAGTAAAAAATGTAAATGTGGTGGTATGTCAGAGAAATGATACAACATAATTTTTAAGACCCAAAACATCAGTTGTTATCAGTGTCACATGATCTCAACTCTACCCCAAATTAATTTTGTGATTTTGGTAAATATATCTAATTTATCTGAGTTTCAGATAACTCCTCTATAAAATTATAACTGTGAAAATTAACTGAGAAAACATATTTGAAAAATTTGCAAGAGCCTGGTGCATGCATATACATGCACATAAAATATGTTGGATAACCTTTTAAAGTAAATATTTGTATTTTAACTTTTTACGTAAACATTTGTATAGAAATAATGGAATGAGATACACCAAAAATATAAATCATGGTTATCTCTGGATAATAAAATTTAAAGTATTTCCCATTCTCATATTTCTTACAATAAGCATATATATTTTATAAACCAAAAACAATTACTTTAATAAGTATGAAATTCAAAAAATAAATCCACATTACATATTGTCAAAGATTTCTACCAATATTTTGAATATAATTTTGAGGCAAAGTGGTATGTATTCTTTTTGACTATTTTTATTTATATATAATCCTCTATAAAAGAACACATACTTTTCTAAAAGAATCCGATGAATAAATAATGCTTAAGCCATTATATTCTCAATTTTAATGTTTGATATCTCTCACATCTGAGACTCAAAAAATCAAATGTTGCCAAGGCAGAATGGTAAATACTGTGGTTTGCTGATTTTTTTTCAATTTATTATATTTGCCATCTTATCTTAGTTAAAAATTGAAGAAAAAAGTTATATTTGACTTCATTAATTTTTTACAGACGCTAAAAGAACTGTACTTGTGCTCAAAATGCTAAAAGCATTTATTCTTCCAGTCTGCTGTACGTACTGGCCATTAAAGAATGTGAGAAAGCCAGAGAATCTTGTGTCTGTCCAATTCTTTCGAACACCAGCATGATGAGACTTCTGGCAAAAACAGTATTCTAGTTTTTCCTGCAGTCAGCATATCAAATAAGAGTAGTGAATATCAACAATAAATAAAAAGAATTGCTAGAAAATATAACATAGTAAAGTGAGCTATTGGCAATCTTTTACAGCTCTTGAGAGAAATATTTTGCCTGAAACTTTGCATGGCACCTTTTCCTTTAAAAAAAATTAGAAACTTGGGTTAGTTTATTTGGTTCACATTTGGGTAAGAAATATATATTCACCATTTTAATTTGTGATTTTAAACAGTAGACATTTGCTCCTGACTTGAATAATGTCCAATCACTCTAGCAACAGTAATAATGACATTTTAATACAGTACAGAAATTCATGAGATAACCTTTCCATCCTTATACCTATGATAATGTAATGATTCAAAGCAAATATGACTGATGCTAACAACGGATTCAGCACCCTTTTTTTTTTTTTTTTACCATTCTACTTCATATTTCACTGTGGGGTAAAAAAGAGACACATGGTTTTGTCTCTTCTGTTCTAGATTTTTAAGCATATTACCTTCTTATATAACACACTTATTGCTGGATAATCAATGAGAAAGAAAATGTAGTTAAAGAAAGTACACAAAAAAAATTTGATAGAAGTTTGTATCTTCCTTCCAGAAAATTTTGTCGCAGACATTAAAAGTAACAAAAATTGTCGGATTGGATTGTCCGCATATTTACCCAAAGATAACTTTAAAAGTGATTATTTCCTACTTATTCATGACATGGTAAGAATACTGTATAATTTACAACTAGATAATATATCCTTAAATGTATATTTATAATTGAAAAGCAATAAAAATTAATGTTCTGCTTAAAAGAAACCAAATGCTTACTTTCTTAGTAAATTTCACATGGTTGGAACTAAGAATAATAAATGTGTACCATTTTGCCATTTAATGAATAGACTTTCACTTGGTGGGATAGATTCTGGAATTATAATGACCATTTCGCTTTCCTCTCATCTCCTGTTTCTCCTGAATCAATCAGTCAAGCTCTTTGCCTCTGCTGAATCAATCACCTCCCCTGGAATCTCTGGGAAATTGGATCTATTGAGATTTGTACTCATTTGCTAGGGCTGCCATAACAAAGTACCACAGACTAAGTGGCTTAAACAACAAAAATGTATTTGCTCACAGTTCTGGATGCTAGAAATTCAAGTTCATATTGTCAGAAAGGTTGGTTTTTTCTGAGGCCTCTGAACTTGGCTATAGATAGCCACATTCTCCCTGTGTCTTCACATGGTTGTCTTTCTTTGGTTGTCTGTGTCTTAATTTCCTCTTCTTATAAGGACACATATCATATTGGATGGGGAATCACATTCTGAAGGACTAGGGGTTAGGTATCCAACATATAAATTCAAGAAGAGACAAAATTCAGCCCATAACAAAATCCAAGAGAAAAAACTATATAGGACTTCTTTCCCCAATGGGGTAAAACATTTAATAGAATTTGAATGGAAACCCAGAATGAGGAATAAAAGGTAGACAATCAAGGAAGAGTTAGCATCTAGTATCTATGTTACCCACACTCTCTGCCAAGTTGGATGCAGTCTCCTATGAGATTCTTTGACCTCAAAAAGCCAAGAAGAATGACTTCAGTAACTCATGCTGTGTGTGCAATTTTTTAGTGGGGTGAGGTAGGAGCAAGTCAGATGGAGCACTTTTGAAAAACAAAAGTGAACAGGACATAACTGTATTTTGTAATGACCAAGTAACTTTTCTGTACATTTGAAAATATTTTAAAATTATTTTTAAAATAGAACCAATTTGAAAAAAGTAGAAGGAGCTAAGTAAGTAGTTCCTAGCTCTTGAGGCTCAGAACCTGCAGGGAAACTCTAAGTCAGAGGCCTGACTGAAAGCTGGGTTACAACATGAGCCTAAAGAATCTTTTGTCTCTCACCAACTGTAGGATTCCTGCACTAAGTGTATTTCTATTGCCAGACTATAGCCCCCAGAGGGACTGATAAAAACTATAGGTCCAGAAAAGACTAAGTAGAATTATCAGAATATTCTTCAGTGAAACAAAATGTATAAAGAAAACAGACAACTTGTGAAGAAAACAAAACAAACAAAGTAATAAACAAATAAATAAATCTGGGGGTAAAAATAAAATAAAATCATGAGTGTCCATAAATAAAAAATTAAGCAGATAAATTAAAAGCAAGGGTAATTGCCTTATGGGTATCTCTACTAGCAGCCTAAAAGTTCAAATAGAGGAAGTTCAAACAGATTAAAATAAAAGGAATGAAAATAATGAAAATAAAAGCTAAGAAATGTGAAGAGATCTAGGCAGCCAATCTATCATGCAAGTAGTAAAATAGTCAAAGAATATAGAGACTATAATTAACCATATACTTTTATAAGCACTTCTAGAAGTGCTCTTAAGTTGAAAAAAGCAAATAAGTAACTAACTAACTGAGTCTGAAAATCAGAGAATGGCTGACAGAGTTATAAGATGAATGTATAAGAAATGACGCTCACCTAGGTATATCCTGGTAGAATTCTTAAATTCCAAGAATATGTAAAGCTTTTACAAGCTTTGAGACATAATGAACATGCTACACTGAAATAAAAAAACAAAAACAATCAGACTTACCCTAGACATCTCATCTTAAGCCTAGAGAATAGAAAATGGTAAGATAATATTCACAAAATAATGAGAGATAAGACGGCTGCCCAAGAAATAAAGATACACTGCCTGGGAACATGAACTTAAATGCTTAAGAAGTACTCTTGAAACAGAAACTGAAGGGACACACACTATCAAGGAAATTCTAATAAGAAATCTATCTCAAAGTTGTATCTATAGGACTGAGGAGGCGAAGGGAAGTAGGGAGAAACAGCATCGATGTAGAGAAACAATACATCTTATAAGGGTCATTAAGAAAATAAGGGAAGAGAAAAATGTCACGAATCCACTCAAAAAACAACAACAACACAACTTTCAAATACCAAGAGGGAAAAAGAAAAGAAAAAAATTTAATCAGAATAGGAAAAATAAAATAAAAAATAAAGAAACAAATAAGAGGTAGCAACTTTGCAAAACAATACAGAGTAACATTGAAAAAATAAAATTGAGTCTTAGTCATAAAGTTAAATATAAAAAACTGGATACTCCCAAATAGACAGAAATTATCATATCATATCAAAAATTAAGAACTAGTTAATGTTGTTTAAAAGAAACATCTCTTTTAAAAGGTTGAAAATGTTGCAATAAAGGGAAAGATAAAGCTATGTCCCTCCCCCTAAATATATCAATTTAGACACTACTGAAAGGCAAAGTGGATTTTTAAAAATTCACCTGTTTAATTCAAAATAAAATGTTATCCTCTATTGATGACATGAAAAAGGTGAGGAATTAAAATTCTAGAAAATCAAATCCTGAATAAGATATGCTACAATCATTACTACCTTTTACCACATAGCTATTTCCATATATAAAGCAATTAATGTTTCACAAATATCAGAATTAAACAAAATATAATTCATTCTCTCACTTTTTTTTCTTACTGTTTTAGTTAATCACTAAATGACACTTTGCAAAGACTGGGTAGTAATTTTAATTAATTCCTAGATTAATTTCACCAAGTAGAAAGTGTTTTCTTTCTTTTTAATATTTACTTTATGGTATGGGGATTCTAAGCACAGAAAAACTAAACAGAGACCCTCAAAAATAAAAATTAAATATATATTTTATTTAACAAATAATATTACTTGCAGTTTAAAATTTATATTTATAAATGTTAAGTAGAATCACTAAGAATTACAAAAATAATAAGGTAGTTTTAATATTTTATATTGTAACAACTTTAACCATTTAAAATAACTACTTTAAGCATATTTAATATACTGTTCTCATCATTCATAGGGCAGGCTGTCCAACTTACATCTCTCACTGAGTAGTGCTTGTTGGTATTTGGGTATATGACCTTGCTGGTTTTAACTCTAAGTTTCCTTTCTCTCACCACTCCCCAAATTCTCATAAAAAGAAAAATCCAGTTCCTTAAAAGGAAACATGCCCATATTTTTCTCTCTCTCTCTGATAATGAGCATCAAATACAATGAAATGATTTTCTATTTCTCCAGAAAAGAAAACTAAAGCAACTGAATCAGGATTTAATATATAAATCAAAATCTCTGATTAAGTCGTACTTGAACAGATAACAACCACAAAGCGAATCAAAAAATGACATACCAGTGTCATCAAGGGCACATTGGGCAAACCCTAGTCTTTCACTGGCTAAAGTTTGTTGAAAATATTCAATTTTTATACATTAATTGTACTGTACATATGATTCTGCATTTTTACAAGCTACCAAGAGTCTTTTGAAGCTCACTGCTTCTTAAAATGCACACATTATTTTCCTTTTTAAACACTGTCACTAAATGGAGAAATGGGAAATTACTATTGTCACGCAAACACAACAAAAATGTACACTGCCAGCTCCTTCTGTAATAGACGCCTACTTATGTGGCAATAAAGCACTGGCAGCTCGTAGGATAATTCCACTGGGTGTGTGCATCTGAGAGGAAAAGTATGGCCTGCCTTGACAGGAACTGCCTTTAAGTCTTTAAACTGTCCTCCTTCTAGTATTTATTCACTGTGCCTTCTATGGGGCTGAGAAATGCTTTCTCAAATCAGTGAGCACATCTGAAATAGGGAGAGCAGCCGAAGATCTTTGCAGTAACTAAAACATGGTAACTTTTCTCAAGGCAGGCATTAGGTGCCACTTGCTGCTTCTTAATATGCTGATTTAGCTTCCAACAGCGATGGGGCAATTGGTGTGAAATGTCAGCTTAAGAACTAGACGCTACCATTTTGTGAAGAGAAATTTAATCGTGGAAGTGCAACAACATTAAGCAGTGCTCATTTTCCTGGTTGGATTACCGGCAGTCATTTAGCATCTTCAAAATTAAAGGAAGAGCTGTCTCCCTCCTAATTCCCAAAAGATAACATCATTTTCAAAATTATAAATCTCTAGCAAATAATTATTGGGGGCAAAAGAATGATAGTGAATATATTAAATATTTATAAATTTTAAAGAGAATGAAAATTCTGAGTTTTTGAAGTTCTTTGTAGTCTACTAGATAAACCCAGATAGACTCCATATTTTCTTTTTCCTATTCCCATGATGCCTCTCTCTCTCTTTTAATGGAGCAAGAGGTCTTGTCCTTTAACTATATACCATGCCCTGCATTTCTCACTACTTGTAATTAAAACTTGGTTAATTCAAGCATGTCTTAAATTTAGAACGATTCACTTAGCTCTTCACCTTTGCATATAACCAATGTTTTAGGTGTTAGTACAATTTACTTCTTGAAGTGCCAACTAAATGAGAAGTACAACGTCAAAAAAAAAATACAGTGGTTTTATTGGTTATAATAAGAAAATAAGTATCTGCATGGTATTTAAGCTCAAGTTTAGATGCAAAAACCATTTAAATTAACTTTGATCGTTATACTACAACTATATGCGTTGTACTATCTAGACCAAAGTTTATATAACATTTCCAAAACATATTCACTTATGGGTATAAAAGCTCCAGCACAGTGTCTGGCTTGTAGAAACGCTAAGATAGTTAGTTTTCCTGAGCTTATAAAAACATTTAGATTTTATGATCTGCCTCCATCACTAGACAAACTCACATTTTTCTTAATACACTACAATAGTTAAAGTAGAGAATAGAAAGGCTAGATTCTCTCTTTCGTTCCCTTCATTCTATCCTTCTTTTTAGTCTTTCTCCTTTTTACATTTTAATTAAAATTAAAATAAGCTACCATTATCACTTATTTTTATAGTATCATATAAAAAATGATACTATATAATCTTATTTTGAAACAGAAAGACTAATTTAAAACTACATGACCTTAGATGATAAACTTAAAACTTTTCTAATCTGTCTATCCTCATCTTATCACATTAAAGGAGAAGGAAGAAGGGGACAGGGAGATGGGAGAAGAGAAGGAGAAATTATTAAATGAAATAATACATACAAAACACTCAGCAGAAAGCCTGACATATAGTAAGTACAAGGCAAAGTGAGGGAAAATGTTGCAATAATGCCTGGGAATTAAATGTATCTGGATGCAAATCCTTAAGCAAAATATTTCCATAATATAAAGATAATATTAATACCAAGTTTGGAAGTATGCTACAAGGGTTAAATAAATAAATGCAAATAAAGTCTTCAATGCACTCCTTCAATAAGTGCTTGACACTTATAAGCACTTAATAAATTATTATTATCGTCATTACTCTTCTCTATAAGGTATTATATGTTATTTTTAAAATATTTTAACATTTAAACTTAAAAACATCATCACTCCCTACTGAAAAATTATGAAGATTAATTTCATAGTAATGGTTATAGTGAGTCAAAATATAGTTACCAACAAAGGCATTAGAAATTATATACTCTTAATCTATTTGACCCTTGTAAATTTCAAAATGCCCATTTGAGAAGGGAAAGTTGATATATGCAAAGTCATTTAATAAAAGTTAACACTTCTGCAAGAGCAAACTTGTGTCTATGAACAGCAAGTAAAAATGGCTATTGAATGTCAACATTTTAAAGAAATGTTCAGAGCACATAAATATACTGGATGATTTATTTCTTTTCCTTTTTAAGAGGTCCCATTATGTTGTTGTGTTGGAGAAAATAATGGCATAGGCAGTAGTGTACAGGGCAATAAATTCTCTGTAAACTCTCTTGTAGAAAATGAGTCATTATTATTATTTATTATTGAACTTTTAAGTTGGCTAACCTAGAATTTCTGAGAGAAGACAGTACAAACAATCAAAGGTGATTGGTTTGTCAGGAAACAATAGACCAATTTTATAGGAGTAGCTGTAATTGAGAAGTAAAGAATCCTGGGACTAAACGGATAAATTAGCCACAAAACAAGACAATCTTTTAGAACCAGTTTCTTGGCTGTCAAGACAAGACTTGGTTGATCCTCTTCGCTGGGCTTTGACGGTGTTAGCTGCCCTAGAACACAAGGTCTGCTGGCAGCAGGATCACTCATCCACAGTGCAGCATGTTGGCATGCTGCCCGTGGCTGGGATAAGACATGAAGGACAGAGCATACAAAGTGGTATGTATAATCAGTAACTGTAACTCTTAGGCTAATTTTTTTTTTAATAAATCTGGAAGACAGATGTTTGCCCCAGTCAGCCTGTTAATTTCAAACTGATTATGTTGCCAAAACAAAAGCACTAATCAATCTGTAGAGAACAGTATGAGTTTTTGACATTATTATAATAATTAAAAAATATATACCTGTCATTTAAAATTGTGTACTACTTAGAGAACCATATTTAACTTATACTGGGCCAAATGTAACCTGATCACTCCTACCAAAGTCTACCAGAAGCCCTGATATTTAAAAACAAATTTAAAAAAGGAGAGAAGGAGTTAATGGAAAGAGTAAGGGTTATTTCCTAGAAAAATTTAAATAATACCCATCTACTTTTAACTCAGCCATTCTATTTATATGAACTAATTGTAATAAAATAGTCAAAAATTTTTCCTCATGTAAAGATGTGTATTGCTGTTGTTTGTATCTATATAAGATGACAGATATTAACTAAACTTACTGTGGCAATCATTGCATGATACATGTAAGTTAAATCATTATGCTTACACTCAAAACTTATATAGTGCCGTGTATCGATTATATCTCAATAGAACTCTGATCTTTAGACAAATTAACATACCTACCTCATAAGGTTGTTCTGAAGATTAAATTTAATAATGTGTGTAAAATATTTAACACAATGTCTAGCAATAATGATTGCATAGCGACTGAGAATCACATTTGCCAAGAATGCTAAGCTAGGATGAGTTGATGATGGCTTCTATTACCGCCCCGCCCCAAACACACACACACAATGAGAAATTCTTGTAAGAAAAATGCCAATTAAAATTTAATGCACGTAGGGGGCAGAAAATAAAATGGGTTTACATTAGACAAGAACATGAATGTTAGAAATAATTTCTTGTAAAACAAGCTAAACAGTAATAGTGGGGCACTATACTTGTGGAAGCTTCATTATTGAAGAAACGGCTTGGTGGTTCAGTCACCTGCCTGAGAGGAGGCCAGAAAAAATAATTCCCACAAGTTTTTCAAGATTTATAATTATATAATATCTTAATTAAATTAACAAGGCATTCCACCATTCTAATGGTAAACTGTGTCAGGGGATTTTAAGGAAAGCACAGATAGCTCATCTTTGCAAATACAGTTCTTGATTTTACAAGCTCAAAAAATTATGGAGAATAGATTCAAAAGAACTATGTATAAAAAAAGCTAGAATAGTGTTGAGATTCTCACATAGGGATTCTGTGAGAATCCAGATCTGCCACTAATCATCTGTGTACAAGGGCTGGCCAGCCTCATGGGTATGCAACCTACGCAGTTAGATAGGTTTCTTCAAGCAGATAGACTCCACAATTGGTTTAACGTTCTGCTGCTGCTGTCTTAAAATTCTTAATAACTCTTTAATACGGGCCTCACATTTTCATTTTGCATGGGCCCACATATATTTGTTCCTGACCATATGGGCTTTGCAAGTCACTTAACATATCTAATTCTTATTTTACTCAATGCAACCAACAAACCAAAACTTTCCTTTTATCCTAACTTTTGCAAGTGCTGTGTTATCAGAGCATATATTATCTCTGTAAAATTGCCAACACAGTAATGCTCTTGTTGATACTTTAAATGCTACTTTTAATCTTATAAAATTAAGTCAATGCAATACTATGAGAATCGCATTTTCAAAAAAGATTTATTTTATTAGAAAGAGATCATATTTATTGCCCTAAACCTTTCCTTGTCTGAATACCTTCTATTAAAAAGTTAGGTACACTATACATTAATTGTGCTCTCCATCTTCAAAGTATATTTGGCAACTACCTTTTTTCCCCAAAAGTGTCTTTGTTCATATAGTCATTTAGAGCAGACACTACTTCATGGAATGGAGGACGGAGCAAGCACTTTCTAGCACTGAGTGATATACAACATAAAGTGTTTAAAAACACTTCACTGCAAACCTTTAAATAAAATATTATCAAAACAGAGTCTTATAAAAATTAAAACTCTGAGTGTGGTAGAGAATCGCAGCATAGTTACAGGTATATGGATCTGTTATTTTCTTCCTAGTATAATTTAAGAGTTCCTAAACAGTATTTAGTGTTTCTCTATCCCTTCTGTTTAACCCCAAATTCCAATCATTATAATTATGTTAGATTTTGAAATCCCCAAAGGTGCTAAAGTGTATAACCTGATAGGAAATAGGGTGACATATGCAGGGATTTCCATTTAACACACTAACAAACAGTATCAATAAATAAGATATAGCCCATCTAGGCCAGTAATCTGCTTCAGAAGAGTCAGATGTTCTGAGTGAAAATTCTGATAGCCTATCATTTATAATGTCAAATGGAAAAAATACACGATGTATTTGTATCAACTCACACCCCTGACCAGCTCTTTAAACCCTAAGTAAAACAGTAAAATATAGTTATCAAATGTGAAAATGTATTAAAAATGAAAGAAACACTCATATTAAAGTGTAAAGTGTTACAAATATCACTTTCTAATGAAACAAGGGACAGGACTGTTAACATACAAGTGTTTATAGACTCCACTTGGCTTCTTAGTGCCAGCAGAAAACATGCACATCTCCTTGGTTGTTGACACCTGGCCTGTTCCTCAAAGCATCTACATACAACACTGATGTTCTACTAATTGTATTTGAAATGCAAATCAAAATTCCTCCCAGATATCACATTTTTAAAAAATACTGAGTTTGGAAGTTGTATGTATAAATAGTTGCCTCATAAGCATTGGCAAAAAACAAACAGGAAACAAAAAGATCTTATTGAGAGATCTGTCTATTCTGTGAAAGTTGGATTTCAACGAACAAGAGGCATTCTACCGTGTAACCATTAACCAGATTCTGGAGGTTATATATGTCTGTGCTTTATTTAGTGCTAAATTATGCTCTAGAGGTAGGTATTAGACGGTATGGCAAATAAAGAAGAGGAAGATGTGACTTAACAGGACTTAAATTCAATGATACTATGAGACCCAATAATTAGCATAATTAGCATGGCTTATTTAGTTATAATAGTTACATGCTGCCTGTACAGAGATATCTGAGTGAATTGGACAAATAACAAAATATTTTTGGGGTTGAGATTATTGAGATGCCATAGAAGTGAGAAATATGGTACCAAGAGCTAAAAATTAGATAACCTAAAAACAAGAATTCAAGCCCAAAGCTCTCACTCTGTAAAAGACTTGGTCAAGACCTTCAGTCTCTCTGAGTTTTAGCTGATGCACTGTGAAATTTCTAAAAAGAAGCCGCAAAGGAAACACCAAGTACTTTGTATACACATGATAGTGGGTTTGAATTACTTGCTAGCTGTGTAAAATTGAACAAATTTTTTAATTCTCTAAGTTTTCAATTTCTCATCTTTAAAACACGATTAATATACCCATTTTGCAGTATAGAAATTATGTTTAAAATATATGGAAAGAGCCTAGCAAAGTGTTCAGATCATAGCAGACATTTGATAAATGCTAATTATGAATTTGCTCCTTATTAATAAAACTTCAAAAACTTTCACTCTTCTCCATTTAAGTAACCTGACTATTCATTTATGTCTCAATGTTGTTATCTTAAAATTATATCACTTACCAAAATTTCTTGTTTTGCCACTGTTCCCTATAAACTTACATTTTATACACATAAAATTGTCTACTTTCTTGAACTCATAATTCTTGGCCATTAATAGACCCTACCTATCAGAATTCTTCAAATATTTCAACTATTTCTTAAGTATCCCTGATGTTTACAGAATTTACTCTGTCAATCCTCAATCCAAGATGGACTCTACAGCCTTTTCTTCTAGTACTGTTTATATCGTGCCAACCCTTGTTAGAGAAGGCTGATTTGATTATGCATGTAATTATTATGTTGAAGCATTGGGATTCTGTAAAAAAAAAAAAAAAAAAAAGTTTTCTTTCACTCATTCATTTCCTTAAATGAATTTTCTCTAGACTTTCTGCCCTAAAACTCATATTAAATCTTGAAAAGATCTTGATGTAGATACCAGCTGTCTGGATACATATTTTAACTAAGAGTACTACAATTTTGTACATAGAGGCAAAAACTGTATTTCTTATTCCCCTTGCAGCCAGGGGCTATCCAGTGAGGTGGTCACACACACAAAAAAAATAATAGAATGAGATTCCTGGAAATCTCTTGAGCTACCTATCTCCAGGTTTCTTGTTACATGAGAGAAAATAGACCTGTAGTCTATGTGAATCACCCTTTAGTTGGCTTGCCTAATGATATCTGAACACAACTTTAAGCCTTACAGGTATCATAACTTTTCCATGCAACACAGTATATACAAGTTTTTGTTTATTTTTACCTCAAAACAATCTCAGCTAATGAATTAGAATATCTAATCTGGGTTAAAATTAAAAGTCTAAACTTAATTTAAAATTCATTTGTAATACCGTTACTAGTTTGGTACTGTCCCAGATTGAGAAACTTCTGGAGTTTCAGTTTAAGGAGTCTGGTAAACTTCTATTCCACTCTCTGTGCTTTTCCTCTTGATCTCATTTTAATTGCACTTACCAGCAGCTCACAAGTGGTGATTTCAGTAATGGCAATATAAGAAAGCTGGTAATAAAAAGCCCATTCTGGGCTGTAATTGTGTCTCTGGGATTAGTGGATATTCAGCACTGACTTGTTCCTCTCTTGGGATGCTGTCCTGCATTGTCTGGAGATAGCCAGAATATCCAACTACTAATGCCACACTTCTGGCTACCTGTACCCCGCAGTTCCCACCTGACAGTGTATATCTACCCTCTTTCTGCTGAACCGGCTTTGCCCCTGGAAGAATGACCTATTGGACTGAGCCCCAGACTAGCTCCATCCTAGAAGGCCCACCTCTGCTTTAATTTGTGTATAAGCTTGTGCCTAAAGAAGCCACTCTCCAATGCTCAGCCACCAAGCAGGCATATCCAGCCTCACTCAGCAATTTATTTTTAGCATCCAGAGGCATGTATCAAATTCAAATAAATAAAAGTAATCTCAACTTGGCAAAACAAATAGTGGATTACTTAGTCCCTTTACCACTTACACTCAAAGGGAAATACATAAGCAATGTGAGTAATCCTCTCAAAACATTTATACTAAGATTAAAAAAAAAAGGTAAGCTCCCTTTTCTTCTGGGGAAACAGAAATAGCATAATATTCCATACATTCTCCAAAATAATTTTCTCTTGTTCTCTTCAACTTAGATAAATTTATACCCTCAAGACAGATTTTGAACTAAAGTTCAAAACACACACACACACACACACACACACACACACACACACACAAATTTTCAGACAGCTCTTTCAAATTCAGATGTAGCTTAACATCTCATTCACTCTTAAAACGTGAGGATATTTTATATTTCTATTTTTTTTCAGTGTTAGCAAGGCTCTAGATTATTTTTTTATCCATCATTTCACTTACCCACAGCAGACTCCTTTTACTTTTTCTTACCTTGCTCCCCCCAAATCTTTAGTATGGTCCTCAAGACTCCCATAGCCCCAGTTGTTCTCTACAAAGATGAACTTCTATATTTTACCAAGAGAAAAGTGGTCATCCAATAGACTTTCAAATTTTCTCTACCTACAAATTCAATTATCTTTATTCATATTTAATATCCCTTCTGTCTCAAGTGAAATATACCACCATTTTTTCAAAGATACATTGCATGACTCTGCTGTTTTTCCTGAAATTACCGTTCAATATTCCTATTTTTTCTTATTTTCATAGTTCATAAATTCATTCCCTTCTGTCTATAAGCATGCTTATATGCTCTCCATCCTCAAAAACAATCAAAAAAAGTTTTTAGTAGTACTCCTTAGTTCTCTTTCATGATCCAGCCAAACCACAAAAATGCAAACAAATTTCTTGCCAATTTCTCATTTCCTAACCACTTTTTAGCACTGTAGTCTCTATTTCATTCTAACATAGTCTAATAAATTGGTTTTTACAAAAGTAAACCAATAATTCCTAAAACCCAAATACATTGCATTTTAAATTCTTTAAGTCTCTATAGAATTTCACATTTATTTCTCTACCTTTTTATCACTTCTTTGGACTTAATTTTCTGATATTTCTTCCTTTTTTTCTGAGTTAAAATCTCCAGAGATAAAAGCCAGGAATCTGCATTTTAGCAAACTCTACAGTCTTTGATGACAATATAAAAGTTAGAGAACTACTGGTCTAAGAGCTAAAGACATATAAAAAAAATCCAGTTCAACAACAATGATCTACCCCTTCCAGAAAAGGAAAAAAAAACCTATTTTAATAGTCATTGGAAAACATTTGTTGTTTTCTTTTTTTCATTAGCTAATCATACTGACTATGAAGGCTGAATTAAGTGTTGGGGCATAGTACAGTTTTTTTAAAGTTTCATAATAGATTGAAGCAGTTTTAATGTTACCAAGATAGACAGAGGGAGACAGGATACACCATAATTGAAAAAGTGTCACTAGAAAAATATTTTTATTATAACCTTACAAATAACCCAAAAATGTTAGAAGGATAATAGTAATATTGAGCCAGTTTCTGAGACATAAGTATAGCAAAAAGAAAAAAAAAAAAAGAAAGAAAATTGTCATTTAGAAGCTATATCTTGAAAATAAAATAGCTGAAAATACCAGTGTGGACTTACGGGGGGGGAAGCTAGATTTGTAGACAGATGTCCTAAAATTAAATTCCACCACAACCTCATGTTATCTGTACAAGTCTTTGGACAAGAACCTTCGTCCTTTCTGAGTTTCCTCATTTCTAAAATGAGAACAAATAGATGTTTAATGAGCCTATTTCATAGAATTTCTATAAGAGCCTAATGCTCTTATAGAAAACATCAGAACCATAACGTTTTTATATAGCCTCAAAAACAAATCAAAACTAAAAACAACTTATGTGCAAAAGTCTCTCTAAGAAAGAGGTGGTTTTAGTGTAAAACCAACTTTCTTTTTACATTAATTTCTCTTACAGCTCTAAGGCTGGTTGATGAAGTAGATCAAAACATCACAGCACAATATAAGTGTGAATAAAAGTCTAAATAAATTGCTGAAGTTGAAAAAAAAAATGTTGGTTGGAGTAGTTTCGAGTCAAACATATAAACAAATGCAAGATAAGCAGAAAGCACTAAAATAAGTTATTTTGGTTTTTAATCAACAGGCTATAAAAGAATTAAAATTTTAATGTTCAAATACATAAAATCTGTGTATGTGCATGCATAATAAAATGTATCATAGATAATGTAATTATCCCACTTTAAAAAAAACTCTTTTGTTTATTTTTAAAGGCATTTAGTTGATAACCTTGATACTAAAAAATAAAGGGTTAAATTGTTTTCAAACTCAAATAAGATTTTAAGAATTCAATAATGTATATTTTATTTCATTGATTCATCTTTTTGAAGATGGCTAATTGATACAAAATTCACTGAAAAATTCAGAGTCTTCCAAAATATTCTATTACTGGAGCAATTCAATTCTTAATTTAAATAAATGGTAATTTACAGCATGCTATCTAGCCCTCATTTCTTCCTCATTATGATTATACACTTCTTCAGGCCAAAGGATATATTTGTGTAATGACTAAAATGAAGATCTTAAAGTCAGACACACCTGAATTTGAATCCCCTCAAACCCCTGCTACTCAAAGTACGCATAGTCTTTTTGTACTAAGAACATCAGCATCACGTGAGAGCTTACCAGAAATGCAAAATCTCTGACCAGAACTATTGAATAAAAATCTGCATTTTAACAAGAACCATAAGTGAACTATATGCACATTAAAGTTTAAGAAATAGTAGAATTGCACATTAAGTATGTTTCCTTGAGCAAGTTAAAGGAATCCTCAAAGACCTAGTTTCCTTATTGACATATGAGACTAATAGTGATGTCCAGAGCTTAGTATTATTGTTAGAAATAATTAGATAATGCTACTTAGACTCAGTAAGGTCTGACTAGTATTAAATTTTATTGTCTACCTCAAATTTGTATATTCATGAGTCTTCCAATATATTTACTTATACGATGGGATCCTACCCAAGTAAATTAAAGCTCTTTAATTCAGAAGTTTCCCTGAGTATAAGCGTACAACAAAAATAGAAGCAATACTGCCATCTTGCATTCATTTGCAGTACAATGTAGTATCTGTTTTTCAATTTGCCTCAAAATAGTTTTCTTCTAAATAATGTGTTTTCTATTCTTTGTAGAATCAAAAAAGTTAAAAAATTTAGTTTGAAAACAAATATAAATCTCGCACCTTGACATAAAAGCGAACTAATTCTACATTTAATTAGTCATTGTGTTGTCTATATTCTGCCGTGCAGCACTTAAGACAGTCACTGATCCCCCTATCCCTCCCAAGAAAATTCAAATAATGCACTCAGTGTCTAGAACTTCAACTGCAAATGATTTTTTTAAAAGTCTCAGTAGGCTCCTATTTTAATATAATTAAGGCAAGATTCATCCTTTTTCATTCTATGACCCTTTTAAAGGGTCTTTGATGTCCAAATTACCTGCTTCCTACATCTGGAGGGAAGATATAACCTGATAAAAATCAATACAAACAGAACCATTTTCAGCTATAATTCATTAATGTCATTAATGACTATTAATTACTTCAGTAGAAAGTATCTTATTTTTATTAGATAAATTTTTATTGAAAACACATTTTAGATCTATAAATGATACCTAAAAATGATATTCACAGACCCAAAATTGAAGATAATGGTTTGAATCTTCCAGCCATGAAAGCTTATCTTACTATAAATTACTCATTTATATATTTCTTAAATAGTAAATATTTCAACTTCTGCCAATATGGCATAGAAAATATTCCAAAGGTCCTCCTGTTACATCACAGCAAGATCCTGGATCTTTTAAGAAACATAAAGATTTAGAAGTGCTCAAACAAGCAAGAAAAATTTCTTCTATGTGCCATGATATGTATAAAATATAGTAAGCTGAAAATTTGAACTGTGAGTGATAAGTAAACAGTAAAGTCAGAATTCAGAATTGTACAGGGACAAACACTGTAACAGTGCTGAAACTTGTAGAATAAGAGGAGCAAAATTTAAGCACCAGCATTATATCTAACAAAAGATTTATAAAAACTTTATGAAGAAATGTTAAAACTTTATGAATGGCACAAAAAATTGTTAAATGATTATAAATAGACAAAATATCATAATGAATTAATTCTTCTCAATTTGGTCTGAGTCCATGCAATAACAATCAAAATCCCAGTAAAGATTGCCTTAGATAATAACATGCTGAATCTAAAATTTAGATAAAATCTGAAAGTTCAATAATATTTAAGATCCTTCTGAAGAAGAACAGGGTGAGATACTGGACCTGCCAGATACCTTAATAATTGGAGCTCACTAGGGGAAGGAAGGTGTTTAATAAATGGCCTTGAGAAAACTGGTTAAAAAGAATTTAATTTGGACTGCAGTCTGCAATTATAGACAGATATTGGTTGCAGGTGCATTAAATAAATCTGAAAGACAGAACCTTTTAAAATAAAATATAAAAAAAAATAAATAACGTAAGAGAAAGAAAAAATTTTGTTTTCTTTCTTTTTTGGAATTTTAACAAGTTTATTTGAGCCAAACGAACAACATATGCCGGGAATCAAGATCTCAAAGGCTCCCGAGAAGGCTTTCTTAATGAAAACATACATCCTAAAATACTAATAATTTTTTAGTTGACTTTGACTGCATTAAAATTAAGAACTTATTTTATCAAAATACACCATAAAAGCAATGAAAAGACAAGTGACAAACTGGAAAGAGATATTTGCATCATATGTAACATAAATGAATTTCCACCAAGAATATATAGCCTATACATCAATTTAAAAAATAAAAATATGCAAAAAATATAAATAGATATTTCACTGAACAGGAAAGAACAGTGAATGAATATAAAACAAGATGTCTACCTCATCATTAACAAGTAGAGGTACCATTTTACACCCATTTGATTGCCTATAATTAAGAAGTCTGATACTGCATTTATTGGCCAGAAAATGGACCATATTGCTAGTGGAGGTCTGAATTAATGTAACTATTTGTTATACTTTTGAAAAGCAGACTTTGTGAATATCCTACAGTTTAGTAGTTCAACTACCACGTATTGACTCTATAGATATCTTGCACATGTGTACCACGAAACTTGTTCAAAAAAATTTAGCAGTGCTATTCTTAGTAGCACCCATCTAGAAGCAATCCAAGTAATAATTTACCAACATAGAATAAACAAATAAATTGATATATCTTCATAAAGTAATATTTAACTATGAATAAAAATGAATTAAAGCTAGTACAGACATCCAGATAAATGATACAAAGATAATGTCGATGGAATAAAGCAAGTCACTGAGGACTACATACAGTATAATGTGAATTTAATAAAGCTGAAAAACAAGCAAACTAACAAATATCTTATTTAGCAAAACATTAATGTGAGGTACAACTATTTTTAAAAATCAAATAAATAAGTAATTATATATTTGGAGTATCAGTCCCCTCTGGCAGGAAGGGGCTATGGGACAGGAAAGTGCTAGGAAGACAGTTTTCAGGTTGCTGGCAATGTTTGAGTTTTATGCTGTATGACTGATTAAAGGTTATTATTATGCATTGTGATTCACATATTTATAAAAGATGAATGTACCAATTCAATATACTATCCCTGTGTAAAATTGCCTAATATAAAAAAATTAAGTAATAACTAGAAATAAGTTAACTGATTATTTTGGGTTTACAATAAACATTAGATGAACACCGTTTCCATAGTAAAGAAAGTATACTAAAGAAAATCTCCAAATAAAGCACAAAAAAATAAATAATAAATAAGTAATGGAAAATAATAAAATTAGCAGATCCAATTTAAACTCACCACCAGGGCTTTAGATCTGTTGCTTAGAAGTTTCTCAATATCCCTGGCTGCAATTTCCACCAGCTGGCGTGCATTATTTGGTTCCACAGTATACAATTCTTGGTATTTCTCATAAATCTGTGTAAACAGAAAAGAAAATTAATAAGAACAATAATTGCTTATTTGTCTCGTAAGTTTACATTAGGATGTATTTAAAGCCATAAACAATTGATTAGTAAAACCTACCCTTTTTTTTCAACCTTGGTCTTTTTGGAGTTTAGGTGTGTTAAACATATATGTTTAAGACCACCAGCTCACCAAAAATATTATTTCACATTAACATAAAACATGCAAAATATCTTGTACCACAATGGTTCATATATGCAATTTGTGAGTTGAATTATAACTCCCAACTCAAAACCTGGTATTGACTGCCATCCGCATTTTAGAGAAAAAGGGAAGCCATTCTAGAAAACATAAGGAGAACTGAAGCTTGAGAAGTCAAACCTGGAGGATGTGTGCAGAGAACAAAGATTGAAGAGACTGGAAGTAATAATATATTGAGGGAACCTTCCCACTGTTTTCCTTCACTAAGAACTACTGAGACTAAAGTGTATGCTGCTAAACCTTATGAAATGGTGGGCAGAGGAGGGGTTGACGTAGGGGGAGAATATGAATCGATATGAAGCCCCTGCTAAATAAGATTCATCAGGTGACACAAGAAGCTTTATTTCACAGAGGAGTTGAAGGTCATTGAGGTCTACATTAAAGTTTATTTAAAATTGTTAATAGTGTAAATATTTTTTATCAAGTTGAATGTTTTGTATTGTTTTTAAATCAAACTATACTGATAGTAAGCTAGGCAGCAAAAGAAAAACTCACTACATTTTTAGCTCACATCAGTGTCTATGGAAAAATTTTCTTAGAGTGGCATAAGCTGCACCTGATTTGCAGAGCCTGTACACTCCTGACAGAAAAGGAAGAATTAAGGAAGGCGGGGTGGCGGGGATGAGCAACCATGTTTGTGGCTGGAGGGCTGAGCAGAGAAGGAAATCCCTTATGTATCCAACAGATGGGCTACACATGCATGACTAAACCATCTTTGAAAGCCAGGACCAGGCAGATTTTTACCATCTCAAAAGAAGTGAATTCAGGCACATGTGGGAACCAGTTCAACCCAGCTTTTTCTGGCACAACTCCAGCATTCTGCTACTACCAACAGGTTCTACAGCCCAGTCCCAGATGAGCATGGATGTTACTGGTGAACATTAGTTTCAAATAGACATAAATACATATGCTAACACATTAAAACAGAGCTCACATTAGTTTTACATAAACATAATTTTTTTTATTTAAGTGATTAAAAATTATTAGTTTTAAAATATTTAAATCAAAGTTTTAATACTGAAATGATTCAACTTATTCAACTGAAATGATTCAACATACTCGTCTGAATTTTGACCTTATTGGTTTTCATTCGAACTATTCAAGGCACAAAAATTTAGTTATATAAAACCCCCATATTTAGTTTCATCCAGGATTCATGCACATGACTGCATTGCTTGTGCTTTCTGCTCAGGGGCAGATTATTAAACTCTATTTTAAAGACCCAGGTTACCCATGATGAACGCCATCCCACCGAAGGCTCTCTCTTTCATTTCAGCCTAAAATGACATCCAGGAACATGGACTCTTGAATAGATTAATTGATCGGGATACAAACAGATAAACGTCAACATCACTTTAATTGATCCAGATATTTAGTTCTTTGCAGAAAAACCAATATAGCTAATTGGTGTGCAAGGCAGTTATACGTTGAACCATTAATATGTTGTTCGTTTCTGTATGAAGTCTAACCTCCTTCTTGTGGTATAGGGACTACAATATAATTCAGGGTTGGCAGGAGATTAGTTCTGGATGCATAGTCTGTACTTCGTATTATGTACTACAGATATGTCATTAATAAGCACTACCTACATATGCCAGACACATTATAGGTTCTTTAAAGAATAGAAGGGTTATTAATCAAAAGAAGCAATTTAGCTCAAGTGTATACATACATATTCTCTCAAATATATATAAGATAGTCTCTCAAATTCCATTTCTAAAGTAATTTTTAAATGCTTAGAAAGTAAAAAAAAAAGATCTAGCTTGCAAATAAACTTTAAAAAATTGGCATCAAAAAAGCTCTATTCTCGATCTTCAATGTAAATATTCTTCTGTCCTTTTTTACATATAAAACCACATTTGCAATGTCTTCTTAGTAATAAAAATTAATTTAAAAAGTGTAACCGCCCCACCAAAAGAAGTAACTCTTGCTTCTGGTTTTAAAGAACATAATATATTTGTTGTTGCATGAAGTATTGTGAAGACTATCAAAAAATCTCCTGGTTAAGGTTTAGTAAACAACTTTCAAAATAGAAAGTTCATGTGGATTTCTAAGATTTATGATATATTTTCATAATGTACAGACATTTATATTTTCTGCCACTAAAATAAACCATACTTCTGCCGTATTAAATATGCTAGCACATGACTTTTTAAATAGAACCTTAAGTATCTTTTCTTTTCCTTTAAAAAAAAATTACTTGCTTTAGCATTTTATCCAACATCTTTTCTAAAAGAACAATATCATGGTGGAAATAATATGACTTTTTGGCATGAGACAGAGCTCTATTTAAATTACATGTCAACTCCTCATATGCTATGTGACAATGGCTTTCATTTCTTCTGCTAGAGAGAATGCAACACGTAAAGAGAATCCAAGACAGGATGTTTTTTCCTTCTGACTGATATACAAATATGTTTTAAGACATGACATCCAGGTGGTTCAAGCCCTCTCCCTGCCCTCCTTGGCACAAGCTTTGACAAAAGAATACTTGTCACCTGTACATTCATTTTTTCTTACAATCTCAATTAACTGGTTTTAATGTATTTTCACTATTACACTGACAGACCAAGTTTTGCAGCAATGACAACAGAGAATTTGGTTTCCCTAACTTTTTCACTGGAAACCTCTTTCTAAGTCTTTTTGTTCTAATTAAGTCCAGAGTGTCAAGATAATCTTCAGGAAAATACACTTAAAAATAAGCACACATGCAATATCTAAAAGGTGACATCACTCATTAATATAATTGCTTCATGAACATAACTAAAGAAATGTTTCAGGTATCATAATACTTGGTTATATGCCATGGAATTACGTCATGGAATAATACAGATACCTTAGAGATGATTACTAAAAGCTCGATAGGCTTCCGAGTTTTGGATAACCTCGAAGATCATACTAGAAGATTAACAATCACTTTACAGCAGCTACTCTATACCACTGAGGAGTTTCACATACATTATATCCTTTACTCACTTTAAGAAACCTAAAAAAACATATTCAATTAACTATTGCATTAGTGAGAACACTGGGATTCAGACTTTGGAATATCGGAGTGGAGGGAGTTTGAGTTCCATTTCACATCATAAAGAACCAAACCTCTCCCAGAGCAGCAGAAGGTGAAATGGTAACATGGTATGTTTAGGCAAAGTGAATCTACAATGCCACTCTACCAGAAATCTCCCTTGGCTTCAGCAGGATGTGAGGAAATAGAAAAGCCCCTTGGGATCAGCAAGAAAGATAGCTGAGAATTAAAGATCAGAATACCTGCTAGGAGACGGCCTCAGTGCAAGATCAAAGGGATCCCTATGCAGAGACTGAGGGATGGACAGTGAAAAGTAGAGGTACATCAAAAGGGTCATGGTGAGAACCACTCAGAGATGAGGATCCCTATGCAGGCTGAGGAGATTGGCCAAGATTTTAGAAGCAATTACACTGAATATCTATGATAAGTGAACAGAAGAGAGCAAATACACTAGATTTTCTATCACGTACATTTCCCCTTGCACCCAGAAGCCAAGAAGCAAAGTCAAGAACATTACAGAATACTGAAAGGGAGGAGGGACTTAAAATTTATTAAATCTATAATTGACCACAAAAGGCTCTTTTGAATTGAAAGAAACAAACCTTGAAATGGTGATACTTTTTCAAGTCCTGGTAAAGAGAATGGCAGCTCATGAGTAAATTTCGTTTTCTAAAGGGAAACAAAGTCAAATTTCTGCACATTAAGGCTTAAATATATAAATTTTGACAACTCTTTCCCTCAGTACTTGTGCATTTACTTCCCTCCCATGAAACATATTGGACAAGCCATTAAGATCTCTGCCATGCCCACAGCCTTATTTATGAGGGGCATTTCCCCTCTGACAGTCCTTGATGGAAGAGGAGCCCAAAGAGTTTCCTTCTAAATGGGTAGCAATATTCTAATACATGACCTTGCCCTTGGCCCCTGCCTAAGTGTATCAGAAAATACCAGATGTAGGATCAGCTATCTTCTGAATTAGTGGTCAGTAAGGAGCCCAGTACATCAGATTTGTATAAACAATAATATAGTAAACCAATCAGATTTTCTCACCAGCCTGATGGACTGACAGCAGAATTAGAAGCAGAAGTAAGAAGGCTAGAGGGAGAAGAACAGTATTCAAACACTGAGTGACAGAGTGATGGCTATGGTAAGCAGAATAATGGCCTCCCAAAGACAGCCTCCTCCTAATCCCCAGGCTCTACAAATATATTGTTATATGGCAAAGGAGAACTGAGTTTGCAGATAGAATTAAGTTTTGAAAACAGGTAAACCGAAAGAGAGTATTCTGGGTTGTCCTCTTGAGTCCAGTGTAATCACGAGGTCTTTAAAAGTAGAAAAGATAGATATCACCATGGAAAAAACATCAGAGAGATGGCAGCATGAGATGAAAGTTTTAAGAGGGAAGAGATTCTTCCCTGTTTTGCCCACTGGGGCAGCCCAGCAGCACATATACAGTGCCTATGCATAGCAGGCACTCAATACATATTCATAGCATGAATCAGTGAATACACACTGAGACTGATTACTGCATTGGGCTTTGCTAGGAATGGGAATGTTGACATTTGACAAGTTCTTCCTTTTATTTTGAAATCATTATTATTTTGAACCTAAAAAAATAACAAGGCTATGTAAGGTGATATGCAGCTATGCAATGGAATATAAATACAACAGCTGAATAATGATTAAATTAGAGTAAATACACAAAATAGAGTAATGATAAATAGGAAGATTATTAGTGTTCCAATGAAGAAGTATAAAAAATGACACTATCAGAATTCAGAAGAAAGTAAAATCACGTGGGTTATTAATAGTCAGAAAGATGGATTACAGCCACACTTTGGAATAATTGTGAATAAGGGAAGTAAAAAAATCAGAATGTGTGTGACACAAGATACTGTTAGAAAATAAAAACTGAAAAGTTAATTGTGATACTATTATGGAGAGCTATAAAATACAGAGTATCGGTTTGTACTTAATTATATAGTCAACTCAAAGCTATTTTAGACTGATACTACAGAACTTCTAGTGTCTATTTCAGCAATTAGTATATATATGAAGAATTCAAAATATAACATGGGCTTATTTATTATAAGTAGCATTCAAATATATACATATACACGTGCAGTTTTACATATATACACTTTCACATACATACATGTACATATACATACATATATAACTGGTCATGTTCTCAAATTTATAGTGCATACTTTTCCGATGAAACTACATCAATCTGGCATTCTAATATTAAACTCAAGAGTTTGATAATACTTTCCCTAGTCCTACTATCTTTCCTATTTTATAAAATATACCTTCTTAATTGGGACAGTATCACATTTCAAATGGGACATTACCTTTAGGCAGAATATTTAGGAACACTGAAGTTAGAAATGATCATCTTTCACCCAATATACTGCTACTTGCCCTTGTTCCTATTAACAAGAATTTGATGGTGACACTTTTGAGCAATATAGTAAGGATGCAAGAGCAAACAGAACAAGTGAAAACCATAAACAAGTAACATGCCTATTCACTTTCCCCATACTACACATAGGAACAAGTGATAACATTTAATCAGAAATCTTCGTGAAATACTGGGCATGATTCTTGGAATAAAGAAACTAAGCTATAACAAAGACTGAGGTGAGCATGAAAGAGTCATAGCAAGAATTCTTCAGTTTTAGTGTTGGAGACATTTCACACATAAGGTAAGTTACAAGTTTATCTTTAAGAATAATTAGAATTAAAAAAAGAGAGAGATTAAGATATGTATAAGAAGCTACCTACTTTTTTTTTTTTTAATTCTGGAGATAACTTAATAACCTAGTCTCTTCCCCTTTGCATATCTGGAACTATATATAAATTGAATATGTATTTCGAACATGAATTCATGTGCAAATAAAAGATCATACTATATGCTATTAAAACTAAATTAAAAAATAATTAACCATAGGCTGAGTGAGCTGCTTGTTTAATGTCCCTAACCCCAAATGACAAATTCATTTCACTACTAACAAAAAGAATTTTAAAAAGACTACAGTTTAACATCCCCTTAACCATCTTAATAGCAAATGGTTTTTTCTAAAGCAAAACTGCTATACCTATCAATACTGATATATGATTTTATAAATTTATATTCAAGAAATAAATGTATTATTGCCTCTAATTCTTCAGAATTCCTAGAGCCATTTTTGAACCTCAGCAATATTGACATTTTTGCCAGATCATTCTTTCTTGTGGAGCAATGTCCTGTGCATTGCAGGGTGTTTAGCAGCATCTGTGGCCTCTATATACTACATGCCAGTAGCATTCACCCTCCACCCAATACATACCCAGCTGTGACCATCATAAATGTTTCCAACCACTGACAAATATCTTCTGGGGGACAAAACTGCCCCTGGCTAAGCTCTCTATACAAAGACATTAAACATGTTCTCACAAAAAAATTTTTTTAAAGCTATATGTTGCATATTGAGAGTGTGCAGTAGCAAATATGGTCTTTTATGCCATTCGTCTTCATTTTGGAGATGCTAATACTTGTCTACTTAACTTCCATGAATTTTCAGCTTCCCTGTCCTTGGTGCAGCTCACAGACAAGAAAAGAACACAAACATGATATATTACTTTCCCTGTAAGTACTACCAAACCATTAGAGTGTTATTTGGAGAAATGATAAATAATAATTTATCCCTCAAATACCAGCATAACTTAAGAAAGTGTTAATTATTAATTGATAATAGAACAAGTTGGTAAAGTAAAAAAGAAAACATTTTAATAGTCTTTGTTTGTGAACCAATAGTATTTCACTCAAAAACTTCTTAATAAAACATCAAAAGTCACCATAAGATTAGAAATCCCCGTTTAAGAGTTTATTCTACTGCTTATCTTTAAAAATGAATATAATTAAGCACTGTTAAAAAAAAAAAAACTACCAGCTTCTTACCTTAAATCTCTAGTGGATGGGGAAAGAGATATACCGATAGTACATTATGCAGTCAAAATAGATTTCTCTCTACTTGGGAGTGGGGGGATGTGTTTTCTTCCCTAAAATAATGATAATCCCAAACTGCCCACAGAATTATGGTAACTAATTTAGCTACAACATTTCATTGTTGAAGAAAGGAAGGCAACTGAACAAAACCAAAATATGTGAAATAAATAAGCTATTTTGAAAAGTATATTACAGTACTTTTATAGTTACATTACCTTTAAAAGTAATGTAAAGCAATATTTTAAAGTTATAAGCATTTAACTTTTTCATACTATCTATTATTGTGTTCACATTTCATTTTATATTCTATTTTACTTCTACCACATTTCTGTGAGGAACAGAGAGTGTTACTATCTACCTCACCTAATAAGCAGGTAAAGGGAAATCTGTCATCCAGCTACCTAGCAGTATTCAAAAGAGAAGAAAAAGATTCCCACCCTTGCTGTCACTGCATCTCACTGGTCCCCTAGTCAGAATCACCAATGATTAATTATGTTCTGCTTCAGAGTGTCTTCTTTTGCAAATAAATTAATATATGAAACTCTCTACCACATAGAAAATGAATATTCTATTTACATAAGATGACGTGACCACAATATTAAAAAAAAGCATTGGTCTGTGAACCCCATGAGTTACTAATTCTTTACTCAAAACCTTTATGTAAATACTACCTTAATTAAGAGACCGAACGCTCAATATTTAGACACGTTTCATATTTACATCTTTGAGAGCACATTGAAATATGAAGTCATTGATTTCAACAATAACTTTAATTTATAAAATCACAATGGTGAATCAAAGCCAGAAAGTTCTATGATGATGCCATTGCAGAATTATTTTACCTTCAAAACTAAACTTCCAGGTAAAAAAAGTTCTCACAAACTTTTTTAAATGTTTGCATGTTCTAGCCTAAATGCTAGAAATCCAGACAAAATTTCCACTTAAGAAGAAAGCCTTATAACAAGAAGGTGACATGCCTCATTTCAATTCTTTTAGATAACTAAAAGAATATAAAAAGCTCTATTATAAAAAAGTTTGTATTCCATTACCATCCTTCATTGTCAAAAGATACAACAGTGTTGGAATTGAAAGAGAAGGGACAGTATGGAGCAATGTCACATAATATAGGTGAAGCTTTCAAAATGAATACATTGTTAACACTATAAGAATACATAGACACAAGATGAGCCTGGGAAGCTAACAAGCATCCAGAAAAGCTGTAAGAAAGACTTGAGTTATACCTAGGAGGAGAAAGGAGCAGGGAAGAAAATGTAGCCGAGAGGCCTGGGATTAGTGTAATGTCCAAAGGCTATAAAAGTCTATGCCTTCAGCCACGGCGAGCAGAAGACACAGAGCAAGTCAGACCTTAATTGTCCCTGAGCCCCAGGGTTAAGCCTAAAATGAGACAAATGAGGCACCAAGGGCACAAAATTTCAGGAGCTACTCACTCACTCAGTAGGTTGTGCAAGTTTAGACCTCAGAGTGAGTTCCTCCTTAAACTGTGCACCCTTAGACATCATTTGCCTCACTTCAGTCCAAGTTCTGCTGGGCCCCTGACTGGAAAATAGAGAGAGAGAGAGAGAGAGACCTATTCTTTCAAAATACAGCCTTCACACCTGCTTCTTAATATCAAATATGTTCTGCTTAGAGATTAGAGACTTACTATGAACCCAAACAACCAAATGTAAATGATAATTAGCAATCCCTTCTTTTATAATAAAGAGAAGGTGATGAGAAAGTCTTTCATTCCTAAAGAGAAAAAGGGAGGTGTGAAGAAAATACTGAGCAAAGGAAGGGACAAAACTCTCCACGACAATGTGCTTACATTGTTGTGCTTTGCTGTCACCAGGGCAGGGTCAATCAAGTAAAGCAACTAAATTTTCTGACACATTTGCAGAGCTTTGTTTTCTTGTCATACTTTTTGTAGACGTAGAAACCTATTTTACAGAAAAGACAAACAGTAGTTTCTATTCATCAATTTATTTTTAGAAAACATTTTATGAAGCAAATTCTCATTACTACAGAACCCATTACTTTAATATATCTGATAATTTGGATATTGGTCAAAATTTAGGTGCAGCTTTAATAAGACATATTTATCAACAAATTAAATGAAAAAAATGGTTGCTAACCAGTTTCATAAACCTAAAAATACTGTTTTCAAGAATATTAAGAACTTTATTTTTTTAATGTTATCTGTTCATTAATACATGATGATTAGCCTCTTCATTTTTCAGCATGTTGTGTGTGTTGAAAATAAACTGTCTTTTTAAATATTCTTCAATTCATGTGTGTTTCAAAATCCAGAAATCATTCTTCTCTTTTATCTTGATATATTATGCTTTAAAATATATAAATACAGCTTCCATTTGTGTTAACGTATCTTTAACACATTTTTAAATATAGCTCTTGTAATGATAGTATTCAAACAATACATATCAGTGGAATACTGTTAATTGTCCTCCACTGTCTGTTCTCCCGCTTCCATTGTGATACAGTTGGCATATGGCTGCTCAGGTCACGACTCCATTTTTTCTAACTCTTCTAGTTGGATATGGCCATGTGAATAAGTTACAACCACTGGAATGTGAGCAAAATGTCTAACCGTAAAAGCAACTGGGCAGCTGCTCCTCTAGTCTCTTTCCCTGTCCAGAATGGCTGGGAAACAATACTAACTGCAAGAATCGCTCCAGGTCCAAGAATGGAAGTCACATGCTAAAGACAAAGGAGTCAACGTTATGACCCTTCACTGGTCACCTCTAGACTGTGATATGAAAGAACAATACACAGTATTTATCCTTTTGTTATGTTGGTTCAGTCTGTATCCCAACTAGCACACAAAAAGAATGACCTTTGTTGAGTTCTGATTACAGGTCGATAAATATTTTATATAGATTATATCATCAATCTCAACAACTCCATGAGATGAAACGTCTTGGCCAGACCACAAAGCTATTAATTGGGAGAAAATATGTGTATTTTCTTTACTTGAAAGACCATGAAGACAAATTCCACAAAAACAATTTTCTAAATTTTCTTAGCAATACTTTCAATAGACATACACACAAAACTTTTCTGTGCATGCCAACAATAATGGAAGGTTTTAAATTCTGCATGTAAATTTACATTTTACAATTTCTTTCTACACTTTTGTTTTTTAAAGGCATTCAAATAGAAATGTTCATGAGTGGATAACTGGTAGCAGAGTCTTGGCTTCTTCTAATTTTTATCTTTTATATAAAAGGTTAACCAGATATGTTAACCTTACACCTAATCACAAATCCACTTACCTTCTCAATATACAAGTTGCAATATAACAGGGTAAAATATTAACATATATTCTAAAGCATAACATGATTTTTTTTTTTTTTACTTGTGGCATGACATCTGTTTTAGTATTTGTGTATCCCAGGAAAAAAAAAAATGATAACCTTGCAATTACTTAATGCATATTAAAAATGATGATGTTCACTTCATAAGATTGTCCTGAGAATTAATATGGTAATACACATAAAGGGCTTAGTACAGTGGCTGAACTAATGAAAAAAAATGAAGTTCCCATAGTGGAAATCAGTTGTACTTAAGATGTTCTAATATATTAAATTCACTAAGAAAAATTATAACATATTATCTCTTTGCCCTAATTTTGTTTTCTTTCTTCCCTCAATTATTTAATCTACTTTGTGGCTAAGCATATGCACTTAATGGACATATTATCTTCCAATAAACGATTAGGTAATGGAATATTTCATTAAGATGTCTTTTTAACACTTGATCTTTTAACAGAAGTTAGGTAGGTAACCTGGGCAAAATCTCTCACTGTAAAGTTAGAGTACTGAATTTATCCAAAAATATGTATCAACCATCTCTGAGCTAATATTTTATGATGCCATAAAGTAAGTTTCTTTAACTTGCAAAGATGTCTTATTTTAGCTATGTTGCCTAATTAGAGCTGCTTCTGAATGTTCAAGTAAAATGTCAGTTCCATCCTGTAAAACCAGTGAAAATCATTATTAAATAATTTTGGAAGAATCATCATTTCCACAAAACTGCATTTCAATCCAGGAACCTGATACATTCTTCCATTTATTCAACTTTAGGTGCTCACTTTGGCAGCACATATAGTAAAAAAAATCTTTTGGCCCTTGCTGTGTATCCAACACCCCTACATTCAGCTCAACGTTTACTCTCAACTCAGGCATCCATCAATCAGTCTCCGCTTTAAGTGCTCAGGCCAAGAAGAAACATACCACTTTGGCCCCCATCATGAATCCTCTCTCTAGCAAAAGGAGAGAGTGGTATATAGATCATTTATCTACATAAAATGACATTTTTCATCTATCTTAAAATTTAAATTATTTTGCCAATAATAAATTATGTTCTCTCTCTCCCTCGTCACATAATATCTAATTCTTTTAAATACATCTTTTTCTGTCACTCTAATTAGGTACTTATCTCATAAACAATAAAAAAAATTGTTGAAATTTTCTTTCATTCTGTCCATTCTGTCACCCTAATTCAGACAAGGCCGTTTATTCATTTGACAATATTTACACTCCTCTTAGTCATCTATACTTCATAAAGCATAGTTGAAATTGGGTTCGACCTTTTATGCTTAACAATTCAGGAAAAAAGCAGAATCGGCAAGAGGGATCACTCTTTACACCAAAAGCAAAAATGAGGTCAGCCAAGAAAGAGGTTTTTGAAGCTGAAGAAACACTGGAGGAGTGAAGGAGAGCTTCCAAGAGTAGTTTATTTTAAATCTCGGTCTGTCAATAAAGAGAGTCATATAACTTCTAACCTGAATCTATCCATTCTCATTTGTTTTTTCTCATTCTACAAACTCCATCACTTTCATAGAGACTTACTTATTATCTTACACACTTTCATATTCTTATATATTTTCCCACAATAAATCATTGTAGATCCCAAGCACCAGCTTATAAGATCGTTCAGGCATCTGTGTACCTGTATAATGGAGATTTTTGATTGGCAGAGTATCAGTTCTCTGAGGAGAGGAACTGTGTGTCTGTCAACCCACAGTATCCTGCACAGTGCCGGGGACATATTATGTGTCAACGAGAATTTAATTTATCATTGTTATTCACAAAGAACACCTTTCATTTTCAAATATATTCCCTATCACACAGATATTTAACTTTGTTCAACATACTCCTAGATTGAAATCTATAATTGTTTTATTAACAGTTTCTGAAATAACTTTTTAAAGAATTTGCTTAATAAGGTTTCCTTATGAATTTCTATTAATGTGTAAGGTAACCATATATCCCATTTTCTCCCAGAGAGGAATTTTCACATACAAATATTCATATATCCTGCATGAAACCACTTTTATACCATTTCACCTCATTGACTCATCACGTTTTTGGAAAAGCAAAAGGCCTCACTGCATCACTAAGAACCAAGATGATAGTACTTCCAAATTGTTACATTACTTATGAAAGAAGTGAGACTCTAAAAATACGACATTTATTTTTAATAAATCTTACAGAACCTGTAATGCAAATGTTCTTACCCAAGTAAAGTAATCTATTTAAAAAACTAAATAAATATTTATATATTACTATCATTTTCAAAAATTATTTGAGTGACTTTCATAGTCATTTAATAAACCATCAGAAAAAAACATATTTTACAGTGACTCCTTTTGTTGCACCAAAATTTTTATTACCCATCTCAGTGACTCACTCTAGTCTCTAGACATGGCTGTAAACACATGTCAACTCTTTTTAAAAATAAAATGTACCCTCAAGGATGAAGAAGTGTTCCCACTGAGGACACTCAAAAGAATCCATCACAGTACTTAGTAATTGCTATGTGTGAGATTATGAAATAGTCTGAAGAATGGAAACGTGACACCCCAATTTGAATTCCAGAGGGGTCTAGGTATCATTCGGATTCATCTAAGTGAGGGCTCTATAGAAACTATTAAGTGTAGTAAGAAAGCTTCATTAATTGCTAGGGATGGTGTTTCTTTTTTCGCAATAACCAGCAGTACCGAGAGTTTTTTTCAGAACTTCACTACCAGATCCATATGAGAAATCATATCCTATTTATAATATAAAAATACAGATTCCTAGGAGATAAAATTGCATTCTAAATAAAGAAAAAATACCACTAAGTTTCTTTGGGTTCTACTCACATCAACAAGCTGATTAACTCCACTTGCTGTTTTCGCCAGTGTGACGAGGTCTTCTTGCATCTTATCCACCCATGACTTGATACTGCAGAAAATAGAGAAGAAAATATTCTATTATATCTCTGGCAAATTAAGGCCACAGACATTTTATATCCGTGTTGCAGATAACTCATTATATTGCCTTTAAATCTTTATTCTCCCTCCTAGATCTCATTATATCTACCCTCTCATCCTACCTTTATTGTAAAACTTCTTAAAATATTGAAATACCCACAAATCAAAAAGAGAAAAATGGCATGGATGTCTTGCCTTATATGAGAATAAACATTTGTTTAATTTTTTCTGAAATGCCCATTTAAAATAAGTAAATAGAATATTCTAATTTTAATATTCTTTAGCTTACAAGTCTTCTGAATATAATATTAAGGGTGTGCTAAGTGTAAAAATTTTTTAAAATCAAGAAAATATAAAAAATATTTTTTAAAGTATCATAATCTCATTACCCAGGGATAACCACTCTTAACATTCGATGCATTTCCATTTAGTCTTTTAAAGTTATTATTCTGGTTGAAAGCATATTATTTAAAATTCATGTATCTTTTTTTCCTGAGATCATATGATAAATATACTCATGCCATTACAAGTATCTTATAAACATTTTATTTTAATGGCCACTTTATATTCCATTATCTCTACATCCCATAATATACTTGACCATCCTTTTTAAAAAAGATATTTAGGATATCATCAGCTTTTACCCACTACAAATTACACTGCAACAAATATCTTAGTGCTTAAAGTGTTTCATTTCAATTACTGGATCAAAGTCTAAGTTTTCAAGAAATAGTTTTGAACACTAAAATTATGATTGAAGGATTTACGTTCAAATCCTTTTCAGGTACATACTTCAGATTAATGCAATGAAGATCTTAAAATATAAGTTATGGATGTTGGAACATTTTTAAAAAACCTCAATCAATGGTCTAGCTTACTTTTCCTGGCATTAGCAATATAATTTAAAGCAATATAATTTAATTTGCAATCTCTTCATATATTTAATTTATTCATCCTCATGTTGTAAAGTGTATATTCACTTTCTGCCAATACAAATATAAGAAAGTACTGGTAAGCAAGACAGATGATTTATATTTGAACTTGAAATTCTCTCTACATACTATGATGTTTACATCTATCTGTTGCTTATTTATCCTACTTCTTTAGATTTTATTAGTACCAAAATTTTTTCCCTCCTTTAACAGACCACCTCCAAAAGTGGTGTAGAAAAGTGCTGCTTTTACAAAGAAAAATAAACTCTATAGTTCCAAAGTGCTGGGATAGTGGATATTTAACTATATTTGTCTTCTTTTCCTTAGATAAGAGTTTCAATAGTACTATGAGGTCACCAATATTTTTCTGATAAATTTAAATATAATAAAATAAAAAATTAAATGTGGGAAAAAAGTATAACATGGAAAAGGGATTTAAATGAGGCATAGGAAAACATATTTAAAAATAAGGAGCTGATAAACTAAAAAGGAAAAAGGACAATTAAAAGTCAGTTATAAAATAGATAAAATGCCTTAGAGGAAAACACAGAGGTTAGATTTACATGTGAAACAAACTAGTTAGTAAATGAAATACATAAAAGCTAAGGATACTTTAACATAAATGAAAATAAGAAAGAATATTTACTGAACTGTGCTGTATGAATATGATAAAAAATCAATATAAAAATACAAAAAATAAATGCAAGAAGGGTATAGAGAAAAAATTACTGAATCATTAAAATGAATAATGCATACCATATTATACTAATATTAGACTTTGTGCTGATTATAAACTGGTGCATATATTTTTAAGATTTTATAAATGCTAATATTCTTATTACTGCTACTAGATAATTGTCCCCCACTTTTACATTAAAAACAATAAATTACAGTAGAAAATAGGTAAGAATAAAGACCGCTGACACCATTTGCTAATTCAGATCAGACTATCTCATTTCTCTGAGCAGATACTGAAAAAGTTCTAAAACCCAAGAAAAATGAATCATCTCTTCTCAAATATAATTCCCAACGCTGACAAATAGTAAGAAGTGTTATATATCCCTTTGCTGAAAAACTGAGAGACAAAGAAGGTAAAAACATGAACTTAACTCATGCCTGAATTTTGATTTATACTAAACTAATCTAAAATGTGCATTGTAACTCGACAACTGAGTATACGGTCACGGCCAGTGTTCACTGCGGTGAACCTGTTTTGGCTGAAAAGGCCCATCCAGCCTTCTCTGCCCCAGTGATAAGCTATCAGGAACACCTTATAAGAGCAAGAATTACTTTTCCTAGATATAAGGTGTTATCTGGTTTTCTTAAAACACATAAGCGCTCTGCCTTTCAAACCTGGAACTAGAAGGTTAGAATGGCTAAGAAATAAGCCAAAAATCCCATTCATCATGAAAGTGAAAAACTATACAAGGGAAAAGTTTCACATGTGCAAATTAGTTCTTTATCAGCCTTTCTCTTTCTAAAAAAGTTATCAAACACATATGTATAATCACTAAGCACTATTTCATTAAATGTCTCAAGAATATACTATAATATTTTGGAGAAAGTTATGGACAATTTAACCTTTTCACATAAGAAACTAACATCACTGTGAGGAAGAATTTGTTATTTGCTCTTAGCTAACTCATTCAATAAGATTTAGTACTTGCTGGAGAAGATACTGAAAGCTGGAGATGCGGAAATGAAAGATAATGTCTTACAATCTGGTTGGGTTTAAAACTGGGTCTGGCAGGAAAGAGGCAGAGAACAAAAATATGGTAGTACCAGGTGTAAGGGAGGGAAAATATATTTTCTTCTACTTTTATAAATTCTTGACTGAGATCCTATAACAAAAGACAGATTAACAAGCAAAAAGCATATACATTTACTTAATATAAGTTTTAGATGACATGGGAGCCTTAATAAGGAAATAAATACCCTCAAAAATGGTTAAACCTGTGTATTCTTATGCTAAGTTTGATAAAGAATGGAAAGTTATGGAAAGATATGGCAAATCAAGGAGTACGAGCTGTGTGGTAAACTAGGGGAAACATAACAAAGCCTGTTCATTTAGATTCCTTTCTCTGTCCCTTGTCTTTGAAGGTAAGGATTCCCCTTTCCTCTGGGGAAAAAGGGGGTAATCTTACATGATAGAAGGTCAGACAGTCTTTCTTGCACATGTCAATCCTCAAACTACTTCAACGTAAAATGTTCAATATTCCAAGCTGCCATATGTTGAGGTAGCATGTCCTGAATCCCATCAGGGCAATATGTTTCCAAAATCAGCTGAGAGTCACTTAAAGTTCATTAGGTAGTAGCAGCTACTCAAAGTGAGATTTGAAAGACAAGAGGAATTTAATAAAATTGAGAAGAAAAGTAAGTAACAATAAAGGCAGAGGGAACGTAAACATGGGATATTCAAAAACTGCAAATAGATTATATTCTCAAAATAATGAAGAGATAATGGAAAATGTGAAGTTAGAGAGATACAGGATCAATCAAGTGTACATGAACATGATAAAATAATTTCTCAGACAGCCAAGTGAATGGTGGCTCAGAGGGAGAACAGAAAGTGAAAAGGGGGTGTCTTGATAAGAGGTAAATTAATAAGAATCGAACTAGATCAGTAGTGATGAAAGGAGAGAGGAAAAAGTAGGGGAAGCCAAATAGAAGAAACCAGCTCAACAAAAATTTTCAAGTATGAGCAACAAAATTTCATGTACTATTGGACAGAGACAGTAATTAGGAGAAAGAGCTTGCCAATAATTCATGGAGTCCCTCAGTTAGGTAATAATAGAACATTCTGATATAGAAAGTACCACAGAAAAAACAATTTTGAGAGACACTGATGAGTTTGTTTGTATTGATTCAATGAGAGATGTTTTTGATAGATTCATGTATAGACATCCAGCAGGCAATTGACTATATAAGGGTTTGGAGCTTCTCTAATGAGAAGTCTCATTAGAATTTAAAGATTTGGTAGTTACAATGTATATAAAGTACATAAGTAACTACATGTATGACTCCCAAATGAGAATGTATAGAGGGAGAAAGAAAATACATGATAGCTCTGTAAAATAACATTTAAAGATGAGACAGAGTTATCTAAGTAGTGGCAGGAAAGAAGGGAATCCAAGAACAATGGTATTGCAAAAGCCAAAGAGGCTCAGCTCCAGAGAGAGGAAGTAATTATAATTATCAAACGAGGTGAGATAAACTTATCCATCTTACATGTGAGAATAAGAGAAAAAGTGTAGAACATAGAAAAGAATGGAGAACAAGGAGTTTTTTAATAGGAGAGATATAGGCATGTTTCTATGTAAAGGAGTAAGGCAAGTAGAGGAGACGTCAGAGATTCAGGAGAGAACGAGTTACTGAGAGAGCAAGGCCCTTCAAAGGACTCTAGATTCCACAAGCATTTTCTTGCTCGCACCCTGTATTCCAAACATGAGGGGGTAGGGGAATAAGTGAGGACATAAGCGAACATAGGAGAAGCTTTATTCATGACTAAAAGAGAGGTTATTTCTTCCATGGAGATCGAAGAGAAAAACAAAAGATTTTAGTTAAATGAAAACAGCTAGAACAACCAGATCATAAGTTGAGACAATTCTACTTACTGGTCTTGATTTCCTTTGTAATAAAGGGAAACAGAATCATCTGTTCAGAGACAAGCAGTGAGTATTAAGGTTGGATAGCTAGAAACAAAGTTGGAAGTTTAAAAAGAACATTAGCTGGAGAGTATTTCAAGACATGCCCTACACTGGAGGGCATCAGTTTTCATTGGTACTAATCAGCATGATTTTGTGAATGTCTTCACTGGTACTAGGCTAGAGAGGATAAGATAAGAGAAGAGGGTCACTCAGAAGATTATGGGGCAGATACAAGCAGGTGGGAAAGGATGAGAAAAAGTGAATTGAAGAGCCAATTTCAAGATCTCCATTTTCTGAATAACAAAGACTACCAAAAATATTTATTGAAATGTTATAGTACTGTATTCATTAAAAATGCTTATTTTCTAAACCTTTCCTTATGAAACCAAAAATCCTATTACAATATTTCTAGGAAAAAATGTAAAAATAATATACTGCCAAATTTATAATTTGTCATAATTTCTTGAATTTTTAGCCTAACATTCTTATAAAAAAATATGCTTAAAAATTAAAGAAAGTGGCTAAGAACACATATGCTTCTTTAAATGTCTTGAAACAATATATAATTTTAAATAAAAAAATTCTTTAAAATCACTGTAAAATAAAAATGGATTGCTCTCAGAAAATTTAATAGTTTGTTTAAATTTTTTTTCTCTTGGGAATATATATATTACACTATCTAACCAGCTCAAAAAAGCTGAACCAATGTACATCGATCTGGTTACATAGATATAATAGAACTTGACTACTAGGCATTTCTGAGGATTTTCTATGAGGATGTCCAAGTCTGTGAGATCTGGGACACACTTACTCTGCTTAATAGAAATGTAACTTTAGTTTCAAGTGTCAAGTGGTAACACAGGCTTCAATGCTATAAAGATAGGACTTCAGCATAGTAAATAGGAAACCAGGACAAATTATATTTGTAAAGGAAATTGAGAAGCTCCAGAGATTGAGTATGTAGTCAGTGCATGCATGCAACAGAACTATTTCTTATCCATTTGCTATTCTGTCTCCTACCTTTCCAATGCCTCTTGAAAACCCTGTGTTTCTTTAGCTCTTAAAACCCTGTGTCCTGGTCTCTCTTCTTCTATATTATCCTCTGACTTCTTTTTATTCTCCTGAGATCAAATACAATTGTCAACATCTGTTTTTGATCCTTTCTTCCTCTCTTCTCTTTACCTGTACTCCTTCAAAGTATTAGGACTTTGACTCATAACTTCAACTATCACTTTACATATGCAATCCTCACATTTGAGCGTCAGTGCTACCTGCCATTTGCCAGCTCACTCCATCTAGATTTCCCACCATTCTTTTTCAAAATATCTATAAAAGTGAACTCAGTATCTACCATCCCCATACAACTAACTCCCTTACTTTCCTTCTCATTGTTGGCAAACCATCTCCTCAGTCATCCGGGTCTATGTTATCAATTTCTTCATCATATTTCACCTTCAATCCTCTGTTAAATAATAGTATCTCAGCATTTGCCTGCAATACACAGCTGACAGCTAAATGCACTGAGACGTTATTTTATGCCAAACTCCATGCCAGAGTGTTTGACACTCTCATTTACTTATCATAAGAACTAGTGTTCAGAATTTACAGATAGAAAATTTTAAGTTTAGAAAAATTAAAAACATAGCCTTCTACCTTCTTATTTTCTAAGACCCTTTACTTCAACCGGCCTCACAGAGTTCCATGTGTGCTGACTGTCCTTTTCCACATTCGGCTTTTCCTCTATAACCTGTACCTGAAACTAATTCTCCATCTCCATTGTAAATGAATAAATTCCACAAATACTCTAATATCACTTTATATAACCTCTCAAACTAAATATTATCTCCTATCCACTAAACTCCAAAGCACTTTAATTGTGCTTTGTACTTATTTTCCTGTACACTTTCATGATTAGATAATTTTTATTCTCTTTTATCACTGGATCCTTGATATTTTTGTTACAGTACCTTGTAGGCACACAAACTGTTTATTAGGTAAATAGAAAATTAAATTAAATTAAACAAAATAAAATAAAATTGCATTAATGTTTTTTAAAAGCACCATTGTCTTTATTTAAGTAGAACAAGTGGCTCATTTACTAAATTTACTCTTTTCCCCATAATCCACATTAGAAAAAAATGAACTGCCAGACCCATCCGTCCATAATTAGCCCAACTTTTCAACAGGTGGCAGATTTTTAAAACATGATTTAATACTTTAAAGAAATTATAAAATCTCTAGAGTAGATTGGATAAAACATGGAGACATGTGAGATGTTTTCAGATCTCTTCCTTTAAACAACAATAAGTTGAACACCTAAAACTCAACAAAAAACACCCAAACTGCACACCAGCACGTCTGAGCATGGGATCTGCACATAAGAGCTACCACAGGTCAGAACCCTGGGTGTTGGGCGGTGGACTGGGAGAAACAAAGAAGCTGCCTCTCGCAGCCAGGACTCCCTGCAGGAGGAGGGGTAGGGGAGAAGGTGCGGTGGGTTCTCTGAACAGCCCTGCTTGGGAGAGCTGTGAGCTCCACGTGGCCGGTGGAAGTGCCCAGGTATCAGAGCAGAAAGCAGAGAAGTGGGGATGGCAGAGAAACAACAGTTGATTTTTACCAGCCACAGTTGCAAAACTGAGGCTGAGCCACAACCTTCAACTCTCAACCCAGAGGGCCCCACCCTCCTACCCTCCAAGATGGAACGCCATGGAGGCCCAGGAGAATCTGAGCAAACATTACCAAAACCATCACTAACACTGACATAAACTGAGACTGAGCGTAGTAAGCATGATTAAACATCTATAAGGGAAAAAAAGACATTAACACTTTATATGAAGCAGAGATTCAAGAGGCTTAGACACCACCTACTGGAAACAAAAAGAAAAACACCTTATTTGCAACAGGTTAGGCACCATTATATAATAAATCTTCATTCTGGAGGGGGGGGGGCAAAACATACTTCCATTAATGCTCAGACAAAGAAACAGTCCATTAAACACCATGAACAATCAAGGTAACAAGACATCTCAGAAAGAAAGATAAAAATCTCCAGAAAATAATCTTACAGACATAGAAATATGCGACTTAAATGACAGAGAATTCAGGATGGTACTTCTGAAAAAACTCAGTGATATCCAAAAAAAATTATATCAACAATTTCAAGAATTAAGAAAATACCTAGATGAGCAGAATGAGTTCTTTAGCAAAGAGACTGAAACCTTCAAAAAGAACTGAATAGACCTTCTGGAGATAAAGAATACACTGCAAAAGCTGAAAAATGAAATGACAAGCTTGGGAAATAGAGTAGACCAAATGAAGGGAAGGATCAAGGATATCAAAGACAGAAATCAAGAAATAAATCATAAAGAAGAAGAGAGAAACCGAAGAATAATGAAAAATAATGAAAGAGAAATACAAGAACTAGCTGATACCATCCGGAGAGGAAACATAAGAATAATGGGAATTCTCAAAGGAGAGGAAAAGGAGCAGGGATTAGAAAGCATTTTCAGATAAATAGTTGACAAGAATTTCCCAAAGCTAAGGAGTGAGCTGGAGCTTAGAATTTAAGAAGTTCAATTATTTCAACCCAAAACGCCTTCACCAAGACACATCCTTTAAAATTATCAAAAATCCATGACAAAGACAGAATTCTCAGGGCAGCCAGGGAATAGAAGGCAGTAACCTATAAAGGAAAACCCATTAGAAAACCCATTAGATTATTATCAGACTTCTCAGAATAAACCTTACAAGCCAAAAATAATGTAACCAGTTAATCTCTCCTTCAGATATGAAGGAGAAATAAAGACCTTTTCAGACATATAAAAATTGAAGGAATTCTCCACAACTGAGGCCCGCACTACAGGAAATACTGAAAGAGGTCAGCTCACCTAAAACAAAATAACAAAACAAAATGCATAATTAGGAGTAAGGTGACTAGCAGAATGATAAAAGCAGAGGAGCGCAACCCTTACTACAAACAGAGCATTATAAGCTTAAAATAAGAAGAGATTTGCTATAGCAAGATAGTAATGAACATTCAGCATACATACAGACAAAATGAGACAACAATGATTGAAAAGGGGAGAAATCAAAGATCCAAATTTGCAGAGGAGAATGCAGATAAGGCACACACACAAAAAGGAACTACCGTATATACACAACTATCCTTTTCATATTCGTAATGATAACCACAGGCCAAAGATTCAGAACTCTTGTATATAACATAAAACAAGGACCAGAGGGAAAACCCACAAAAGCCAATCAAAATAAAGAAAACAGAAACACACGGACAAGGAAGCAATGGAAACACCAAGCTTCCAGAAAGCAAAATATAAATTGGCTATAAAAAGACCTCGTATTTCAATAATCACCCTAAAAGTAAATGGACTGAACTCACCAACAAAAAGGCACAGAGTTGCAGATTGGATAAAAAAAATAAATAAAACCCAACCATATACTGCTTTCAGGAGACACATCTCAGCTCCAAAGACAAATATAAACTCAAAATGAAAGAATAGAAAATGATGTTTCAAGCAAATGGCATTCAGAGAAAAGCGAGAGTGGCAGTACTAATATCAGATGAAATAGACTTCAGATTGAAAAAGGTAAAGGACGATACTGAGGGACACTTCATAATGATAAAACAGAATCATGTACCAAGAAGACATAACAGTTATTAATAATATCTATACTCTCAATCAGAGAGCCCCAAAATATGTAAAGCAATTACTAATACAACTAAAGAGAGAAATAGACCAAAACACATTTGCAGTAGGCGACCTAAAGACCCCACTGTCAGATATGAACTGATCATCCAAATAGAAAATCAATAAGGAAATAACATCCTTAAATGACACATTAGACCAACTGGACATAAATGACATTTACAGAGCCTTCCATCCTAAAACAGCAGCTTATACATTCTTCTCTAGTGCACATGGAACATTCTCAAGGATTGACCACATACTGGGGACACAGAGATAAGTCTCAACAAATATAAGAGGGTCGAAATCATACCAACCATATTCTCTGATCATAATGCTGTGAAACTAGAGATCAAATGCAAAAAGAAAGTGTTAAGAATCAAAAACAAATGGAGATTAAACAACATTCTACTGAAGAATAACTGGATCAGAGAAGAAATAAAAAGGAAGATCAAGAGATACATAGAAAGGAAGGAAAATAATAGTAAAACATATGAAAACTTTCGGGACATGGCAAAAGCAGTCTTAAGAAAAAAGTTCATATCATTATAGTCCTACCTCCAAAAACAAGAATAAACCAAATAAACAACCTAATGCTTCATCTTAAAAAACTAGAAAAGGAAGAACAAATAAAGCCTAAAGTCAGCAGAAGGAAAGAATAATCAAAATTAGAGCAGAAATTAATAAAATTGAAAACAAACAAAAAAATAGAAAAAAAAAACAGATGAAATAAAGAGCTGATTCTTTGAGAAGGTTAATAAAATTGTCAAACTCCTGGCTAGACTCACTAAAGAAAAAAGAGAAAGGACACAAATCAACAAAATCAAGGATGAAAGAGGGAAATTATTACAGACATTGTAAAAATACTAAGAATCATACAATAATACTATGAAAAAAGTATAGAACAGCAAATTTAAGAACCTAGAAGGAATAGACCACTACTTAGAAATTTACAGTCTTCCTAAACAGAATCAAGAACTTGAAAATCTAAATAGACCAAATAGCAGTATGGAAATTGAAACAATTATTAAAAGCCTACCAAAAAGAAAAAGTCCAGATGGCTTCACCAGTGAATTCTAACAAACATTCAAAGAAGACTTAATACCTATCCTCATCAAACTCTTCCAAAATATCAAAAAGGAGACAATACTTCTCAACACATTTTATGAGGTCAATATTAACTTGATACCAAAACCTAGTAAAGATAACACACACAAAAAGGAAACTACAGACCAATATCTCTCATGAACACAAAAGGATGCAAAAATCCTTAATAAAATACTAGTGAACCAAATGCAGCATTATATTAAAAAGATTATACACCACGATAAAGTGGGCTTCATCCCAGGGGCACAGGGATGGTTCAACATATGCAAATTGATTACTGTGATACACCACATAAACAAATTAAAAAATAAGAATCATATGATCATATCAATAGATGCAGAAAAAGCGTTCGTCATGATACAGCACCCATTTATGATCAAAACACTTAAAAAAATCGATATAGAAGATACGTACCTTAATATAATAAAGGCCATCTATGACAAACACTCACCCAACATTACATTTACTGGTGGAAAACTAAAACCTTCCTTCTAAGATCAGGAACAAGGCAAGGCTGTCCACTATCGTCACTGTTATTCAATATAACATTGGAGGTCCTAGCAGTGCAATCAAACAAGAGAAAGATATAAAAGACATCCAAATAGAAAACGAAGAAGTCAAAATGTCACTATTTGCAGATGACATGATTCTCTATATAGAAAACCTTAAAGACTCCACAAGAACACTACTAGAAACAATAAGCAAATACAGTAAAGTCTCTGGATACAAAATCAATGTTCAAAAATCCATAACATTCCTATACTCTAATAACAAAGTGTCAGAAAAAGAAGTGAAAAAAAATAATTTCTTTTGCAATTGCAACAAAAATAAATAAAAATTTAATACCTATTCTCTTTTACTAGAATAAATCTAATAAAAGATGTAACAAGGACCTATATAATAAAAACTATAAGACCCTATTAAAAGAAATCAAAGAAGATACAAAGAAATGGAAAGATATTCCATGTTATTGGATTGGAAGAATCAACATAGTTAAAATGACCATATTACCTATACAGATTTAATGCAATCCTCATCAAAAGCCCATCGGCATTTTTTAAAGAAACAGAACAAAAAATCATCAGATTTGTATGGAAGCACAAAAGACCCTGAATTGCCAAAACTATCCTGAGAAAAAGAACAAGGCTGGAAGCATCACTCTGCCTGACTTCAAATTATACTACAAAGAGACAGAAATCAAAACAGCATAGTATGGCAGAAAAACAGACATATGAACAAGTGGAACAGAATCGAGAGTCAAAAAGAAAACCCATATTTACATGGGCAAATAATTTTCAACAAAAACACCAAAAATATACAGTGGAGAAAGGAAAGCCTCTTCAATAAATGGCACTGGGAAAACTGAAAAGCCACCTGCAAAAGAATGAAACTAGACTGTTCTCTATCACCAAACACCAAAATTAACTCGAAATGGATTAAGGACCTGAATATATAACCTGAAACAATAAAACGCATAGAAGAAAACATAGGAACGAAACTCAAGGACCTTTTGCTTAAAGAGGATTTTATGAATTAGACTTCAAAGACAAGGGAAGTAAAAGCAAAAATAAATAAATGGGACTAAACAGCTTCTGCTCAGCAAAAGAAACCTCAACAAGGTAAAGAGATAACCATCCAAATGGGAAAAGATATTTGCCAGCAACTCCTCTGATAAGGGCCTAATATCCAAAATATACAAAGAACTCATACAACTCAATAACAACAACAAAACTAATCCAACCAAAAAATGGGCAGAGGACCTGAACAGACACTTCTACCAAGGGTACATACAAAGGCCAACAAATATATGAAAAGATACTCAACATCGCTAGCTATTAGGGAAATGCACATCAACACCATAATGAGATACCATCTCACATCTGTTAGAATGGCTATACTCAATAGGACAAGTAATAAGAAATGTTAGAGAAGATGTGAAGAAACAGGAACTCTCATATACTGCTTGTGGAACTGCAAATTGGTATGGTCACTATTGAAAGCAGTATGGAGGTTCCTCAAAAAACTATGAATTAATTTACCACATGGTCCAGCAATCCCTCTACTGGGTATTTACCCCCAAAGACTTGAAAACTCATATTCAAAAAGATATTTGCACCGATATTCATAACAGTGGCCAGAACATGGAAGCAATCAAAGTGACCTACGATAGATGATTGGCTAAAGAAACTGTAGTACATACATACAATGGAATATTACTCAGCCATAGAAAGAGATGAAATACTGCCATTTGCAACAACATGAATGGACCTTGAAATAATCATGCTAAACTAAATAAGCCAGACAGAAAAGGTTGAAAATCACATGATATCACTTATATGTGGGATAAAAATCTAAAAACAACAAATGAACAGGACAACAAACAGAGACTCATGGACATGGACAATGGACTAGTGGTTACTAGAAGGAAGGGAGAAGGAGGGTAAAATGTTAAAAAAAAAAATCTCTAGAGTGCATTACTTATAATTCCAAATCTTTCAAGTGGATATTGACTGTCATAGAAAAAAATTAAGTCTTATAATCCTTCTCTGACCCTACAACTCATTACAGACAGAGCTAACAGTAAGTTTCCAACTGTTCAATGATTTCTGCAGTCTCAATGTAATTTGGAGAATTCATGTGAGATCTCTAAATATTGAGGCAAAAAAAATTAATTGAAAAATTGAGATCACCTTTTATATCCACTTCACTTTATTGTACAGAAACAGCTTAAAATCTAAAAACAAATACACTAAATATTCAAGTTTTCATCAAATTTTAATGAAAAATACTTGCCTTCTAATGACTGTTCCTTTTCAAGTCAAATTTGCCTAGAATATGGCTATAAAAAGAGCAGTGCATAGTTCAGAAAACTATTTTTTTAATGAATTATGGTAATCTATTTCATTTTTCATGCATTTGAGGAACATCAAATTCAGAACAGTGCAAATTACACCCCCATTTAATCTATTGAAAAGTCTAACAGATGAGTACAAAGTGTCAAATCTGCAGTTATCTATTTAATTGTTTTAAATGCTACAAAGAGGATTTGCTTTTTTACTGGTTGGAACAATGGAGCCAAAGTGATAACTAAGAATTGCTATTAATAGTTCTGACCAAGCTAACTGTCCTTCCTTCCTATATATGATGTGATAAATTCCTTGGAAAAGAGACAAATGTCTGTGAATCTATTGCTATTAGTAAAGATAGTCTTAAAACAGACGTCTTCGTCTACACCCTTCTTGAATTATCCAACTAGCAATTATCATAGAGAGCAGAGGAATAGAAGATACACACAAGAGAAAAAAAGAAAGGAAAAAGATGAGTCTTTTGCAGCCCTTGTCCTAAGGCAATTCTCTGCGTATGCTACTATTTTAAGAAATTATTTTATTTTTATTCCAAGGAAATAGACATAGTTATGCTTTGTGAATCTTGGAAAAAATTAAAATATCACAAGATCTAACAAACTGACCATTTCAATTGTGTTGATAGATAAACAGCTTATTCATAAATTTGAAGTAATAAGACCATATATTCCAAAAATGTTCCACTTGCTATAAATATCCCAACAATGCCAAACTACTCCTATGTTTGTTATATAACAAACCACCTATGGTGTTCCTGTAGTTGGGTAGAAATAATGCAAGTAAGCCAAAGATTTCAATAACTTAAACACACTATTTTAATAAACATGTATTTCTTAGAGCATGGATAACTACATCACAAAATATGTGTGTGCGTGCACGTGTGCGTGAACGTGTGTGTGTGTGTGTGTGTGTGTGTGTGTGTGTGTGTGTGTAAAAGGAGTGTTTGGTATCTACATCAAATCTAGGATTGTTTGTGAGATGGGTATCATGCCATCTCACAAATTATTAAATTATTATTAATTTAAGCCACTTTCAATAAATCGCTGCTGTTTTTGGAAAGCTGTTTCAACTTGCGAAATGCTTTGGTATTCCATTTTTGCCTACAGTCAATCCTGTAAAAAATGTGAAAAAGACTGTGATTTTGCTCATCAGACTGGAGAGGTAAAGTACTTGAGAACAGAAAATATGGCTTTATCACTAAAATCTGATTCTTAAATTATTCACATTCCTCTGCCTTCATTTTCTGTTGGCCTTTTGCTACGGGGTGTCTGTGTGTGTGTGTGTGTGTGTGTGTGTGTGTGTGTGTGTGTGTGCGCGCGCGCGCGCGCGTTTTAATTCACTTTACAAATATATAGATTCTTTATGAGATCCACCATCTTAGATTAAATTTGCTTTACACAGGCATTTTTTTCATTGTTTCTTTGCTTAGTTAATATTTTTTGCCTCAGCTGCAGCAATCTCCTCCTAGCTTCCAAGACAATAAATGAGTAATCCATTTTAGGGTTGATATTAATGTAGTTCCATGGATTAGCTAGAGGGATGAGGGTTCTCATACAGAGATTTGCTCCCCTGAGGCCTTGAGAGCTTTGTTTTGTATCCATCCACATTAGAGTTAGTTACCACCTCCAGCACAGTCCCTCTGTAGCCTGGTGCCAACAAAGGTGTCCCACATGGCCTCACAATCTGCTGCTAGTGTTTCTATGAACCGAATGAGCTGAATTTCTAATTGCTCATTACAAAACTTCCATTCATTTTATTGAAGATATTCCCTTTTGCTGTTTACCTATATTTTCTTCAGTCATTGCAGATTGTTCAGAAAAGTTATTTTGGCCTAATTCAAGTATGTAAAATGTTATTCAATGTCATGATACAAATTTCCTCATTTCCTTTCTTCTCTGAATTAACTGAGTTTTCTTAATATTTCCAACACTGCAAAATACTCAAGTGCTTATCATACTTGGATTCTGACCTAACTGCCCAATCCACTACCCCACATAAATCAGTGTCTGCAATCAAGCCAGTTTAACTGTTTCAAAACATGTCAGTTTTATCATGTCATTTAATCATTTTCCCTCTAGCCTGAAATTACCTCTCTAGGTCTCTTCAGCTCCTAAAATTCGCCCTTCAAATCTGTGCTTTAGGTCCTTCTTCCTCTGGGTATTCCAAGTCCTCAACTCCTCAGCCTCTTTTTCCTTTCTCTAGGTTCCTAAGATATATATCTTGCCTGTCCTACAAAATGTCACATATGTATTGTTTTATGTTAGTATTATTTTTTCTCCAATAATACTTTGAGTGAATGCACCACAGCTTATAGTTCTGCATTCTGGAAATATCTAGCATACTTCTGAACACACAGCAGATGCTCAATAGATAACAGATAATACATATTGAGCACCTATGTGCCAGGAACTAAACATGTTGTGTGTAAAACAAAACAAAACAAAACAAAACAAAACAAAACAAAAAACAACTTTTTAATTCTCATAAAAAGTTATTGAGGCAAATACTATTATGAGCTCCACTTTACATATGAGGAATCTAAGGTACAGAGAGGTTAAGGTCACAGAGCTAGTAAGTGACAGAGCTGAGCAGTCTGCCTTTAGAAGCCAATAGATTATATTTCATTAATAACTGTTAATCAATGAGGTGATCTGAAACATGGTGTCGTTCTTCTCATCATTAAACCATCAGATAGTCATCCTTGACTCTCCTCTCATCATAATTTACGAACGTTTTCTATTTTACAGAATGTCTAGCCCTGGGTTCTAAGTCTGCTTCAGTGATGTGAAGGGAGAAAATGACAATTACAGAAGTCTTATTTTTACATAGCAAGAGAAAAGTTAGTTACAGTTAGAAAATAATTTAAATAACTGAGAAAAATCAAGGTATTTTCTTCCTTAAAAAATTTTTGGAAATATGCACGATTACTTCTATGCTACAATTTTTTCTCAAATTAATTTTTTTATCAAGATTATCAAATAAACAAGAACTATTTATTTTAAAAAACATAAATTTTACTGCTTTCATTAACATAACATGACATCCTCAGTTTTAGGTACACAGTAACTGATTCTCATATTATTCACAACATGAACACTTTTGACATAAAATAGCAGGTTAGATGTAGAGTCAGCCCTGATGTGTTTTAAATACAAAATATTCTAAAGCAACATTAAATCCTTCCAATATGAATGGAAAATATGACTGCTTCAGCTGGCCTTCATTGTTTTCATAATGCAGGCTCAGATACACAAACAAATGCACAAATACAAAAGCCTGGGCCCAGATCCACTTGTGTAGTGCTCTCTTTAAAGATAGCCCATAGTATAATTTGTCAAACAGCTGTTCCAGAAGAGAGTTTATTGAACAACCAAAAAAATCTGTCAATGTAAATTTATTAGCTTGCAAATTAGAAAAACAATAACTCTTTTTCTAAAAACCATCAGAAAGGAACACTATAAAGCTAGGCTTTCTCCGACATTTTTATTCCTTTAGAATTAAGCACAGGATTCTAGAAAAATGGAATGAAGCCTTTCAAACTGAGATGGTAAATATCTTACAGTTCAGAAAATATATTAAAATTTAATTGCTTGCAATCTTTTTGTCTTCACCGACACGTGGTTCTCTTTGACCCTCTGTGCCCTCATGCTCGCTCCCTTCCATGGCCTGAATGCACTTGACATTCCAGGCAGAAGACTACTTCCCTGTAGGAATTAGACAGTTCCCTTTCCTGACCTGCTCAATATAAACACAAAGCTACCCAAATTTTTTACTGAATTTTTTTTTCCATTAACACAATTAAATTAACAATGAGAATTACGTTTAAAAATGAATTTATGCTTATATACTTATCAAATGGTGAAAAAAATAGTTTTAGCACTAGCCAATAATTCTTTGTGGAGAATGTGAACTATTGGTGAAAGGTTTATATAAATATTAAAGTAAGAGAGGAAAAGAAATCCTTTTTAATTTATTGATCACAATGTCAAATATTTTTATTTGAATTAATTTTTCAAATTTTGTAATATTTGCTAGTGTTTAAATAACAATATTATAAAATTATGAACTTTTATGCATTCTGTGTGGAAAAGTAGGTCAAAATCTAGGCAATTAAACAAGAAAATATCAGAGAAAAAAATGTAGCACTTATGTAGCTAAATCTGATTGAAGCTCTTGTGCCTTACTCTCAGTAAATAAAAAAAGATACTATAAAGCATGATTCATGTATGTTATTTACTTATAAGGTATTTTTAAATCCAAACTAAAAATATTATTTTCTTGTTAAAAAAAAACTTTTTAATATCAGATGATCCATCATAACTAAAAATAAAATAATTTAAAAGTCACTGTCATCGGTATATTTCCCTTATTAAGAAGCAAATAATAAGATTATTACTAGAATTTAAATTATTTACATAAAATATGAAATAAGTAAATGCTCTAAACACAATGGTCAATTCTTCTAACAGAAAGTCTCACTTTTGTTGATATTTATGTCTTCCACATTTAAAATAATTCTTCTGTAATTGGAAAGGAAGACTTAGAAACTGACCTCGTTCAGTCATTTTAGAAACAGGGAGATGTATTTCACAAGCCTTTGAAAAAAGAGTACAGTGCTTTGGCTCGAGGGCCTTGCTGTAAGACAGCATGCCCATGTAACTCGTGTTTACGAAATACGAAGGAATCATGAAGCACCCAGTAGCATGAATTAAACATCAACGTTCCGAATGAATTATTTCAGGCTTCTAATTTTTTTGTCATTAATAGCCATTCTGTCACTGTTCCTAGTGTTCCATTTAGAGTACATCATAATGTAGATTTCAATAAGTGTTTTTTAAAAAGACCACCCTGCATTGTAACGTGAAATTCTGAATATTTCTGTAGCCAGATCTGTGAATCATATGTGACTCAGCAGCCTCCCACAGGCCTGACAGCCCATATATTCTCTCTTAAAATGTGCCTTCTGTAAAAGAGAGGCTGAATGGACTCCTTTTATCGCTATTCAGAAAATACAAAGGATCTCAGCGCAGCAATGCATTAAAATCCACACTACTTGGTTTAGGTCACCTGTAGTAATAAAAGAAGAAAAAGTAGGGGAAAAAAACTGCACATCTCTTGCTGTCTGCAGAGCTGTCTTTTCAACTATCCATGGTACATTTCTCCCAAAGCACTAGATCATCCTCTCATGTACCTTGATCACAACAGGGAAAGAGTAGCCTCATAGGCATTTATTTCACTTTTGAACATTTTGTTACTGAATCTTTAACTGAGATTATTTACTCAATTAACACAGTAAATAAACATCATTTTCAATCCTAGACACTGCAGAAGAAAACAACTTGGTCTTCCAGTCCAGTTTTCTGTTCAATGGAGGTTTCTCTTCCACATCACCCATGAAAAATTATCATACCAATTCTCCTCAATACTTCCTGTGATTGGCATTCATTATCTTATTAACAACTTTTTCATGTGGAGAGGTAAACTGTTAGGAAGTTCTGAGTGCAAAAGAAATTCTGGTATCTTTACCTTATAAGCTATTAGAAAATAAATGTAGATCTGAAATCTTATCTTCTTTATATACATTTATATTGTTTGACTTTTTAAATGATTATTATCACTTTGAAATTTATAAGTTATAAATATTTCAGAAATAAAAGTATCTTCAGACATCTAATTCCTAATGCTTAGCAAAAGAACATGTAATATATGTATTTTACAATGGATGTAGCTGACTTAGATGTCACCATCTGACTACTTTTTATTTTTGTCTTTATGCTCAGATTGAAACAGAATAAAAGAAGTAAATAAAACATATGCATGTAAAGGGCAAAGTGAGAATTTATATCTTCTGTTAAAAGAAAGGCAATAATCAGCAAATAAGGGTAACTTAGGTGATAATGTAATAAACATTCCATGTAAGTCTAATAGAAATATTGCCTGACCAAGCAGTGACCTGAAAGCCATACACTACCAAAGTTCTGAGAGCTGGACTTGGGGTTTAAGATAGGTTCTTCATACTATGGATCTAAAGAGGATCCATAGTATCCAGAAGCAAATTGGGAGCCAAGAACGTAGCCCACAGAAATAGTGGTTCAAAGAGTCTAAGCAGAAGTAGTTCAGGGTTTGGGCAAGAGAGTAGCAACTGGAGGCAGGATATAGCAAACGTCACAAGATGGAGCAAGGAACTTCAGAACCGTGGATCAAAGAAGTAGTCCAAGATCTACATAAAATGATTAAGGACATATTTATACAGTCCCTGTCTTCTTTTCCACCTGTGGATACAAAGGGAACTGCTAAAAGACCCAACTGGTTAAGAGAAATGATCTGTATAATTTCTTACTCTGAGATATCAGTGTGTCATAAAAAATGCCAATGCAATGAGAAATTAATTTGGTTTTCCTATTTCTTTTAGAAATGTTAAGTTTAAGAAGTAAATAATGTACTTCCCTTTATAATAATGTCAGAGCTCAAAAAAGAACTAAGAACCTTATTCTTGACTCTCTTAATCAGTTTCTTCCTGCTAGATTTTCAAAAAAGCCATGGAAATTACTTTGGATAAATTCGAGAACAATGTATATACTTTCCATCTTAAAAAAACACCTCTGTCAGGATTGTGGTAAAGGTATTCTAATTTCCTTCCAAGTTGGTCTAGCTGTCATGTTCACTCTGCTGACTTGACAAGAGAAGTTTGTGGAATGAACGGGCAGACAATAGAATGTATGGAACAGACTCCACTGTGCCCATCACAAGATCTTTCCTCTTCATTAGAGAAATCCAGAGAAATGCTCAGAGCTGGGAAGCCCAGGGGAAATAACATGTTTCTGATTAACCAAGTCCCCCTGAATTTATAGCACAGCCATCTGGTGATTGATAAGATAAATAAAGGAAAATGAAAGTGAAAAAAAATTGAAAGAAATTCAATTTTTCAAAGGAAAAGAAAAAAAAAACATAAGGAGGTGGGACACAGGGAAGTTGAGAGGAGTAGGGAGGAAAACAGAAAAACGAGGAGACTAGAAATAAATGTATATTTTTAAAAATAAATGTGAAATTTCTCTTAAAAAGATAAAAATCTACTTTTGCACATCTGAAAAAAATTGGCTCATCACCAAAAACTTTAAACAATGCACTATTTATTACTGTTCAAATCATCGTTGCAATTTTTAAGGTATGCCACTAACAGTCCTTATAATACTAAAATGATATAGCCTTTAGTCTAGTTATGATGGAACATATGGTGCTTTGGTCTATTTTACATAAAACTGAGAAGGCAAATCTCTTACAAGACTACTTTTATTTATAAGATTTTTTGTTTATATTCAACTTATTATTAGGAAAAGTAATGTTCATTGATTTTTATTGCTCAAGTATATGTCTTTGCAATGTGAACAATGGATTTAAATATAACTGTTTTTTGCTATGTAGATCAATGACAGATCAATAAGTGAATGATTATTTGTTTACAGCAGTCAAATGCTTGGCTCCCTAGGAAGCAAAGGAGTCCATATTTGTGTACCTGTACGTTTTTGCTACTTTCATGTTTAAATATTACCATGAAAGACACAAATTTAATTATTTCATTGCATCAAAAACTGGAGCACAATAACATATTCTACCACTAAATCTTAAACAGCCATATTATACATTCTCTTGTGGAGTTCTAGGTGGCTATTTTGGAGAGGTTTAAAGACAGGCTGAAGATATACTACTTGATTTACATGATTTTACAAGTTATTTTCTGTTAAACATGGAAAATGACACAAGAATTGGGTAGTGAATCTACTACAGGCAGTTCTTGGGTTGTTCACTATGAACCTAACTGGGGGATGCTCTACTCTCTAACATTCCAGCTAATGAATTAGAGAAACTTTAGCATTCAGAGCCTCAATAGAGAAAACGAACTGAATGGCAAATAACTCCTGAATCTACTGTCCTCTTAAACTGCTCATTTAAATAGCAAAGATACATGAGCCCATGTATTCACACTTTTGGGTAGGGGAAAGAAACGTAAACTTTGAACTTGCTACTCAGAAGTTGACACCATCACTGAATAGCATGTTCTTGCCTGTGGTTTCTTCTGCCTACCATGTTATCCCTCCATGTTTTCTCATTCCTTTAAGCGGCAAGTCAAATGCCACCACTTCACAGACTCATTGCTCATCACAGCAACTAAACTGATCACTTCATCCTGTCTCCTGTCCTTCACATCAGACTCTTATTGTTTCTTCAAGACATTCACAACCTTGCAATCGATATGTTTGCCTATTTACTTGTTTTCAGTCTCTTTCCCCCAGTGGAATGTAAACAACACAAGAAAAGGTCTTTCTCATCTGAAATCAAAAGCATTTAGCTTTGCACTGGGATAGTTGCCCAATAATACATTAATTAAATAAATAAATGAAAAACTCTTTGAGAGAAAACAAAGAGAATAGTCAATTTGGGATATCTGGATTTATTCAGAAGACATGAAAAACAAGGTTTCAATTGAAAAAGCATGGTCCTAAATTCAACTCTTTTTTTTTTTCCTTAATTAATGGAATGGTGAAGAATGGCTAAGAATAATCTTGGCTGAGACAGAGACCATGGAGTTTCTATTAAAGTCATGTGCAAAAGAAACTTACATTTCAAATGTCTGAATTTTTATACAAAATACCCTTAAAATTATTCCAGGTCATTCTGAATGAGAAAAATCAAAAGATCATTGTTTCCTTATAGCAAAAATTAGAAAATTGAATAGGAATGAAGTCATTGCATCAGTGACTACAATGAAATCGAAAAGCAACAATTCTGGAAGATTTCCACCTCCACCAGTTTTGACCCAGCACTGCACACCCACTGCCAATTTGCTCAGCTAACTAAACTTTGAATGCCAGTGTACGCTTTGACTATGGGAATGTTCATCACTTACAGAAACTTCAACCAGGGGAATACAGAGGTGTTTCTTTATGAAGGTGAAGTATTGGCATACTAAGGTAAATTAATACTTCAAAAAAATACAACTACACAAATTGTGTGGAAATACATAGAAGTTACTGTTTAACATTGCATGGCTTTTAGTAATTTTTTAAAATTACTTTTAAAAGCACCTTAAATTCTATGAAGCAGGAAAGTAACAATACCTTAGCTGAAAAGTCAAAAGCAGAATTGGAAAATAAAGTGGAAACAGAATATCTCTAGTTCTGCATTTTTAGACTTTAAACAAATCAATATATCATTTCATTCTATTTTAAATTGCTAGACACTATTAATTTCAAGGAATGTGTTATTTTACACATTTTACAAATACTTTAATCTAGCCTGAATTTCTTAGATAGTTGCTAAGAAACTGGCATTCTCTCAATTATTGAACAGTAACAACAAAATTAAAGCCATAATAATTTGTTACTCATAATAGCTGGAGCTTATCATTTTACTCTCTGTTCAGATATTTCCAGGTACATCACAGTAAGTTAATGTTCTATGAGAAGCTCTCATAAACTGACAACCCCAGTATTTCAAATCTTATCCTCTATCAACATTTTCTCATCTTTTGCTGTACATAACAATAATTTTTATATCATACTCGACTCAGAATAACATGAGTTCACCTTAAGATCATTTTATATAAAAATTCAGAAATTTGAAGTAATTTGAGTATAGGATGTTACTATCACATACTCTCCTTTTTCCTAATGTACCAACTCTTTCTTCATTTTGTACTTTTTCTGATAGAAATATCTCTTCTTTGAAATCTTCCTAGAAAATTTCCAGTTATCTTTAAGACCAATTGCAAGTGCTTACTTCTCAGTAAATTGCTCCAGTACAACTACTTACAATATCAAAAAGGTTTTGTATTTCATAGTAATTATTTGTTTGTCAAGTTCTCTATTAAACTTTTAGCTTCATGGTGACAATGAGAGTGACTAATGCTTGATACATTGTAGAAATTCATTAAATGTTTAATAAATTAATGTTAATTCTGTTATATAAATGACTCTTTGCCATCCTCCTTTCCAATCTCATTGTCTGCTTTTAGGAACTTTTCAACCTAGTGCATGGACCACTGCAGTACTCTGGTAATTGGCCAATCTGACTCTAGCTTCCTCTGCTCCTAATACTTCCATGACTCATTCTTCAGAGTAAATACTGATGCACAATCTTTTGAAATAACATTCAAATCTCTAATTCTAAAATTAATACGTATATGTTAATTAAATTTTGAGAAAGAGCAAAAATTATCCTACCACCCAAACAAGGCAGAAAAAACAGAGAATATAAACTAATCTCACATATGAACATAAGTAAATTAAAAAACCTATATAAAATATTGCTCAATCAAATCAAAGATAAATTTTTTTTAAATGCACCATGACCAAAATATATTTATTCCAAAACAAAACTGATGTTTAAATACCTCCACAGAGTAACTGTTTGAATTTGAACAATCTATATAAACTCTCTAATCTAAATAGCAGACTCACTATTTCTTCACCTCATATGGTTGTGAAAATAAAATTAGGACCAAAAAAAAACACTTTAATCCCTGGAACATACTAAATAAATAATTAATCATAATATAATTATAATTATATTAATTATAATTATATTATTTTCAACCCATAATTTAATTCAGCAAAGTAAATGATTAAAGGTGAAAATCATGCATTTCAATAAATGCCACTTAAAATGCTTTTACTAATATTTTTGTTCTTGCTAAAAAATAATTGGTAAGGTAGGAAGAGAAAAAAAATCCTTAACTTAATACACATTATCTATCTCACTTAAATCAAGAAGAAAAGGAAGAAAGTTTACTTTCATCAGTATAAAATTATATAATAGAATTCACAGTTAATATACGAGGACAGAAAAGAAGGCAGAAACATTGTAAAGGAGGCATATACATTGGCAAAGAAAAGAAAAAAAGCTTTTATTATTTGCAGACAATGTAACTCTACATAATTCAAGAGAATAAACTGAAGAATTACTAAACTGATACATGGTTCAGTATGAAATTTTACAAACTCAATATGAAAAATGTAAAAAACTAACTAGAGTAATATGCAGAGAACTAAAAATAACAAAAAAAGACTAAAATTATTGAAAAGAAGAAAACTCAGCCAAATCAATGACCACTTAAAACACAACAAAATATTTTATTACATATCAGATCAAAAAATTTTAAATATTTACAAACACTAAAATACATAATAAATATAAAATAAATATATAATTTAAAATATATATTTCCTGATTTGCCTTCAAAAATATATAAATATATGCATACATATACATTATATATATGTATGTACATATGTGTATATGTTTATATATAAACGTATATGTGTGTGTATGTATAGACATATATATACTACTTGAAGGCAAATCAGGAAATACTTCTCAAAATGAAAAATACTCATTTCCTATTCATCTCTAGATCTCTATCACAAGAAAACACTCCAAGATATTCACAAAGTGGTATATGCAAATATGTTCACTGGAATATTATTTGTAACAAGAAATAAATAAGATCAACCTAAGCATTACAATTTAAAAGAAGTTCTGAAATAGTTGAGGGTACATCAATTCTGTGGAATGCGCAGCAATAAAAAGATTAAATGGAAAACAGAGAAACAAAAGTAATTAATGAAAAGATCTAAATATCTGCAGTAGAAAAGCAAGCTATATTAATGCATAGAGTATGACTTTTTCTACTGTATATGTAAAAAAACATATTTGATGCTATAATCATTTACATAAGGAGTTATATAAATGGAACATTACTGGAAAGACATACTGAACTGTTAACCGTGTAACAAGTAGTAGAAGCAGAAAGAAGTGCCTATGTAGTTTATTTTGTACATATTTATTATCAGCTTAAATCTTTTGCAACATACTGTATTATAATGTAATAGTAACAGAATTTTTAAAGGCTAATTCACATCTTTCATAGACAGAAGTGGTCTACCAATGAACAAGATTTGAAGCCTATCCCTTCTAGTGAATAGCAGAGTAACTGGTCAAGTTCTTGGGCTCTGGGCCAGACTTCTTGGGTTTTAATCCCAGTTTGGCTGTTTATAAATGATATGGGACAGTTACTTTATCATTTTAAAAATTAGGCCAGTAATGGTACATAACTCACAGGGCTTTTGTAAAGATTAAAAAAGATGTTATCTATAAAGTATTTTAGCATGGTACCTGGAACATAATAAATTTTCACATTTTTATAGTTGCTCTATAAAGTTTATAATATCAGAAATTAAAGCTTAAGGTTGAGAAATAAATGTATCACTAATCTATAGACTTAATTTTTTCAAGAAAGAAGTTATTTATATTGAAATAACTTTGAAACAAATCTCCACTAAAGTGATCTAGTACAAAAGATCACTTGTACTATGTAATATTAAAAAAATAACTTGCACTCACTACAATGAAAATTAATGTGTTGCTTAATGTGTACTTTCATTACAAGACTATAGGCCTGGAAAGTTGTAAAATTTTTGCATTTTCATGTTTTTATTAAAATTGTCTTCAGTATTTTTTTATATTGAATAAATTTTCTATTATTAAAAAAAGAAGATGAAATTAACTAATCTTCAATTTTATATATTGAACAAATTAAAAGATAAGAAGCTTAAAAACTAGTTATTTGATTTGTATATATTCTTTAATACATATTTTAAGTGTGTGCTCAGTAACAAAATTAATTTAAATATATCTTCTATTTCAAGGTTATATCCTCAAAAATAAAAATATAGCAAATAAATAATACCACAAAAATAAATTAGAAATATTAAGGTATTGTGTAACCTCACTACAACATTTCCAAAATTACCAGGTAATTTTAGCATAATTGCTCCTCAAAAAATTTGTCCAATCTTCTAGAAATTAGTGTGAGATTCCTCATTGCATTTAAGATATGCATGTTAGTTCTCTAAAAAATAATTTATAGCATTGATTAGTAAAAGGAAAACAAAATTCAATAAGGCAAAATCTCATTCTGAAAAAAAATTACGGCAAGATACGTTGGGAAGCAGGTTATTATTTTTTAATCTTACCAAAAACATATAAGAGAATAATTTCAGTCAAATTTAGAATATGGTTTACAGTGAAGAATCTTAAGAACTGTTTATAAAATCTTAAATATTGATAAAGTTTTGATGAAGGCAGATTTTGCAAAGAACCTGTGACAATGAATGATTAAATATCACCATGTCTAGAACTAAAAAAAATGGTTTATATTTTCTTTCATATATTCTTATATTTTAGTATCCTAATGTATAGTTAGAAAAAATAGATTACTAATATGAACGAGAAAATACCAAACTGAGAATTAAATGAACTTTAGAATCATCAGATTGTTATCAGACAGCCTTTAATCCACACAACTCCTTTTCTTTTGGAAAGAGGGTTCTAATTTACTACAATCAACAACTCTTTATTCATTTTTGAATATCATATTCATATCCTCTTCTTTTGTTGAGGAAAGCCACATAGCCCACAAAAACTCTCCTAACACTTGTGTTTAAACAAGATCAGTCTCAAGCAAGCTTTGACCATTATGATCCATTTTTAAGAACTTAATTTTCTGTGCTGTCAATTCTCACTTTTTAATTGTTATAAGATCTCATACATAATGCTTAATTTTATTTAAAAAACATCCTACTTCTGTGACATAGCATGAATTGTTAAGTTAAACATGATAACCTTTGGTCTCAGCCCACCAACTGATAACAATAAAAAAAATGAAATTTACATCTGCCAGCTGGCAAAAAAGACTTTTAAACTAACACTCATAACTCCGTAGCTAATGTCAAGACTACACAGCTCCTTAGGCAATCTTCATCTTTTTCTATTAAAATCTCTTCCTATTCTGTTTTCAGGGGTTGGATTTATAAACACTCACTGTTATTTACTATTGAGTATACCTATTAGTCTATTTATATTTTACAAATAGGTTAGGTGTGATCATACCATTTATAAAAAAGTAGGCAATTGGTGTTTTATTTGCTTTTATCTACAGACATCTAGAAAAAAAAGCAAGTAACAGTTTAAACAACACAGCTTCAATTTTATTCAAGGCTATATTTTCTAAGAAAAACCATCCCGAAGAAAAGAAGGCTATTTAACAAAAATTGTATTACCCATGGGAAGCCTTCCTTCTGTTGCCAGCTAAAGGTTGACAAGGGTCGCTCCACACGAAACTAGACATGAGTGACACGGCAAGCCAGTTCCAATACAGCTCACTTCCCAGGGAATATTACACTTCTCCAATACAGTGTAAATGTTTTAAGGTCAGAAGAACACAATGCCTGTCAAAGAGTTCCGTGTATGTTAAAAAGACAGGTAATTTAAGAAAAGCCTGACATTTAAAAGAAAATCATGCTTTCATGGTCTCCCCCTCCTCCAACTTGACACCTAATTAAGCATCAATACAAAACAATATAATTGAACAGATGTACTAGTCATTAACAGGAATTACCCATTCTCCTATCAAATCAGAACATACAGAAAAGGCTCTATTGTAATAGGTTGACTTAATTGCCTGAGAATTCCCCAGAGAAATGTACAAATGGATCAAGACATCTCACATGCGCACAAGCACCCACACACCCCACAGACAAACAGGCACTCGGTAGAAGCTTTGATCCATGCTTTTGTCGTTGTTAAATCCATCTTGGCAAATGAGAATTTATGGTGGCTGCCAATCAGTACTGGAATAAACAGATGGAAAAATAAATAAAGTTCAATGGAAGGTAACAGAAATCAGATATAGCTACACCTTAACACAAATTTCCTATATACCAATGATTTTCATAAAATGGTTGTTTAAATTTTTTTTTAGTATTAGGGGCACAATAAACAACTCCCCCCCCCCACCAAAAAAAAGCAAAAACAAAACAAAACACCACATACACAGAATATGGTAAAATTGTATTTTCTGGCAATTTATTCTTAAACATTTGGTCACAAGAACCTGATTCACAATTATTGCAGTTGCATGGCTTGTTGATTAAATCAGCTTATAGCCATCATTAAGGGGAACACAGAAATCCTGAAATAAGAATTGCCAAGCAATTCTCCTCATATCCTTATGCAAGGCAGAGAATCCAGAAAGTTAACACAATTTTTTCTAGACTCTTTGATTAACAGCTGTCTTGGTTATGTATATAGTATCTGCTGACTGCAGTGACTCAGTTACCCTATGAAAATCTCTTTCAATGAAAGCATTTGTAAAGTAGAAAAATAAATATTTCCATAAAGGGTTAATGACATAGCTGGATTTTAGAATTCAGAATTTAGAAAACAGATTCCAGTTGTATAATCCTCAACAAGCTAAGGGCATTAAATTGATGGAATATGAAAGATTAATTTCCAAGATTATTATACTGGATCTGAATTTTGGGGTATAACTCAAATGAAAAATTGGCATTACCTACTTAGGTAAGAGATACATATTAAAAAGCGGGGGAGCAAAAAAGATATAGGAACACAACTTTCAAACTGAATGTTTTTAATTCTCTCTCTCTCTCTCTCTCTCATACACACACACACACACACACACACACACACACACACAGAAAACATTTAGGTTTGCCACTATTCTATCGTCCCTACCCTATTACCCGCAAAGAGTCTGCAGTATACAGAAAAATCTCTATTACCCTATCACAATAAGTCACATTTCAGGCCACTAGAGAATACAAAGGCACTAGTAGCTGCTTGCATTTCAGATTCTAGAGATGACATTGTCAGGTGTTGTTCCTGGGTGTTTTCAGTGACACAGATTTCCTATCCACATCATAAAACCTCTCCTATCGAAACTTCAAGTGCCAGGATTAAACTTCCAGCCATCCCAATCACAGGATTATGGTGGCGTGGAGGGTTGGGTATGTGTGCCCTGCTCAAGCCTCTTGTTCAAAATGTTTCCAGTTGGCCCAGTTCTATGGCGCCTCACCCTTCCTTTCTTCTTTTGACAGAGTATGTATTATCGACACTGCTCACTTATTCAACCACTTAATGAGGTACTCTGACAATTCTGTATTTGTTATTTTTTATCACAGAGTTAAGAAGCTTCCTCTATGTATTTTTCCTCCACAAAGATGCAGATTTTTTTGTAGGCAGGACACACAGCTATGTATGTTTATCACAGTGCTTAGTAAATATACTCCATGCCCTCCCCCAATATTAATTTCATAGCAGACTGTGTTAATTGCCTGCAGCCCCAAACAGCGTTTCTGCGAGGTCTCTAGGTAGGAATCAGTTTGATTGCCTCAGGCTCTCTTGGTTCCAGGAGCAAGCTTAATGACTGAAAACACATTGGCTGCCTGTCACTGGAATAAGACCATGTTTCACTGCATTTCTCCATCAGCTAGAGCTGAAGGTACAGAAAATAGGTGTCACCAAGGGGATCTTCAGGGCATTGAGCACCTACCTCATAAAATATAAGAAAACTGTGTTTCTTTTCTCAAAAAAAAAAAAAAGTCTGGCTGGTTTTGTCCAATTCACCAGTTTAGGAGATTGGTAAGAAACATAGTTGGATCCCAAACATTACTAGATTTCGTTTTAATTTTTTTTATAATATATTTTTAAATGACTAGAAGCATTTAATGGATATTTTTCCACCTTGCTACATGTGTTACGCAGCTCAATAACACCTGTCATTCACTCACGAGAAATAAAACGAGCTTTAATGAACGCAGCACCACCACTCTTACTGCTCACCCTATTGTCACTATAACATAAAACAGCTGGGAACTTGACAATGACTGCATAAAAAACGCTCGTGATTTTCAGTAGATGTTGTCCTTGCTTTACTTCCCTATTATAAGGCTAATGTTCTCTTCAAGGGAGACAATTGAGAGGTAAATTATAACCTTTGAAAATGAACTGTATGTATATTCTTTTCATAGTAAGGAAACAAGATATTCCAAAATAGCTGGCATCTCATTAATTCAGTAGTGTCTGCAATGGTTAAATTCCTCTTCTCTGAAATGAACAGTTCCACATTACTTTTCCAAATACATACACCTCTGTAACTAATTTAGAAGAATGCATGTGGGTTAGAGTTTTAAATCTATATATGTATGGATTTCCATATAGTACCTAGCGCCATGAAATTTTTTCTTATGACTAGCCTTCTCAGACACTGACAATTACAATATTTGGCTTTCAATAGCATTTCGCTTACTATTGATGATAGAGAGCTTTCTTGAGCATGTCAGGTTTATGCTTTTTAAAAAATCTCTTAGGCGATGTAGGAAAACTAAAACACAAAAAAATCAACACAGCTTTAGAATAAAATGCTGAACAATGAAATGGAAGGTTATTAATTCTCTGGCACTTAAAAATTGTTTTCTATCCTTTGGCATTCTGAGATAATTATACATATATGATACTGTATTATACATGCTGTTTGCCTACTGCACAACTGTTTTCCAAGATGAGTATTATTGATTGAAGCTGTGCATCATATTAAAGTCACAAAAATTACCTAATTTCCACTGGAGCTAATGAATTACTCAAATTTTGTCAAGGAAATTCTGAATTATTATACAAAACTAGTAGGTTCCATTTCTAATAAAAATTGATTCTCTTTTATGGAGGTCATACAGTCAGCTTTAAAAATCTAACATCTTTTCTTTTGCCAAAACTTAACATTTTAATTATTGATTAAAGCTTCAGAGTTGCTTTGGAAGATATTAGATTCTCTTTTCCATTTAGATCAGGATTGTTATATTAGATCAATGCAATTGTGGCCATCTGTCAGATTCAGCTCTTCAAGTTGGCTTGTCTTAACCCTATTTTAGCTACAGAGTTAGTATAGCATGACTCTTGGTAAGTTTGGGGAAATTGTCAAGAACTCAGGCAAAAAAAAATCCAATAAAGATTATAAAAGTGGGAATAATTTTTTCTCTCCATTATTTGAAATGTTTGTTTCCTTTGTCCTGGATAGAGGCTCACTTCCTCTACTTGCCCTTCCTCAAGGCAGGATTTCATAATCTTATTGGTTTGCACATGAAATATTGATTGGCTTGTGAATATTAACAATCAGGAGTCACTGTGGCTTAAAGGGCAAGGATCCTTTAAGAGAAAAGGTCTCTCTCTTGCACTTGCTTTTAGGCCTCAGACTTTATCTATCATTCATGTCCTCATTCTCTTTCTGGTTCTAAGAATTTGGATGGAAGAGAAAGCACAAATCCCCTTTGTGGACCTAACTTTCTCCTTTTCTGTCTTGCTTTAGCTCTCACTCTTCCCACAAATACTTAAACATTCTGGGCCCAAAGTTTAGATTCATAAAAAATTATTTACAGCAAAGCCATTAGTTCCAAACACTACATGAGTCTATCAATCAATCACCTGTGGAGTATTTATGATAGTACTTTATTCCCTAAATTATGTACCTGTATATATAGCTTCTCTGAAAACTCCAAAAACAAATACAGTTTGGCAGGAATTCATGCATTTCTGGATCTTTCATTTTAATACCATCAAATAACACCAAAACATATTCCTCTAATCACCAAAAAGATAAACTCTAAAGTCCACCTGACAGGAAATCGGATTTGCCTTCCTACTTGATACTATTAAAAACTACAACCGTAACTACCAGGTCATATGAATCTGGATCTGTGTAAGATTAAAGAGAATAATTAAGACATATGGTCAACATTAAAAACAAAAGCAAACAAACCAAAACTTCAAGAGCATGTAACTCAGACCCTCTTGCAAACATTTATAATCTGAATATGTTAAACTTCAATTTGATTTTCTTACTTGGGAATTTATGGGTCAGAAGCATCAGAAGAATTGGGATTCCCTTTTATGTAAAGCCTATGACACAGTAAGTAGGACACTAACTCTCCTTGTATCTTTATTTTCTCACCTGTAAGGTAGAGTTATTTAGCAGTACCTTTTTCTTAGGCATGCTGTGAGAATTAAATAAAATAACAGATTAAAAGGTTTAAGATTATTTAGTATGTAAGTGCTCAATAAACAGCAATTATTATAATTAGATTAAACATTTTAAGTGATGACAAGTTCAGTTTCTTGAGTTCCATTTTATTTTAATATTTTTAATTGACAGAAAAAACTTCTTTAAGGTGAACCATACTGCCTCCCTATGATTTTTACTAGTCTTGATTTCTGAAATTAGGGCTAATTTTCATTAGCCCTAAATTTCTTCTTTTACTATATGTCTACCTCTGTCATGAATTCTCTAGCCTTGCTAAAAATACCAAATTATTAATTATTATTCTTCCTAAAATATGATTCCTTGATACTATAGCATCTTATTTATCCAAAGAAAAGGAAAAGACTAATTCAAAAAAGATATATGCAACGAAGTCCTATGTTCATTGCAGCATTAATTACAATAGCCAAGATATGAGAGCAACCTAGGGGCCAAACGATAGATGAATGGGTAAAAAAAAAAAAGAGGTGTCTCTGTTAATATGTATTTTTTTTTAAATGAGTGTTAGGAAGGAGACTGGGGAAAAAAGTGGTATTTTTTTTTTAAGTGACCCGTACCAGTTACTTCTTATTCACAGTTTCTCGAATGTGTTTTCCTAACAACTTGCATTATAATAAATTAGATGCTTTTTAAAATTACACACTTGTTAGTTCAGTCCCATGTCCATTGAATAATAAATTCCAGAGCATGGATCAAAATAATCCATTGGAAATAATTCATAAGACTTGTTTTCATAAAATTATTGAACATTTACTTCTCTCTAAAAAATTTCTTTCGAAATCAACCTTGATAAAAAAATAGAAGCACCTAACATTTTAACCACTTAAAATCTATAAAGCATTTTCATGGTTACCCTTATAAGGACTGTATGCACTTAAAACATAATAATCATGCTTATCTAATTTATTTAATTTTCTGAACTTTTCTGAAAATAGCATTAAAAACGTGTGTATAAGTATTTTTATTGTCCTCAGACACATTCAAATATTACTGAATACTCAGAATATTCCCTAACGTTTCAAATGTAATATATACTGAATCACTCCTTACCTCTTTAAAAATATAAATGTAATACTTGGAATGAGAAGTTATGAAATGAAAAGTAAAGGTTTCTCCTCATTCCATACCCAGTTCTAGTCCATGGAAGCATAATCAAATTTATATTCTTGGAAAACATTTCTTGTTTTGGCCATGTTCATACTTGAAATAATCTATTTTCACCTCCTTTTCTTGATTCTTCAGCCAAAAGAAATACCTGGTCACTCCTTCCACGAAATATGAAAACTAACATACATGTACTACTTTTCTATCTTCTCCCAACCATCTTTCTCTCTTCCTTTCCTCAACTTTTCTTAGCTATAATTTAACTTTTCCATTATTTTAATCTTAACAATTAAATAATATCTTAAGAATCTACTAGACTATCCATAGGCTTTAGACAATATTTCTTACTCCCTAAGTATGAAAAATGAAAAAATTAGTACTTTGCCACATCCCTTCACTATTTCCCCTCCTTCCATAACCTAGCTTCTCTTCACTATAGCATTACTTTTAAACTGTCAATGTTTATTATATTTACATTCAATTCTCTAACTATAACTGTCTTTCATTACACACTAACCAAGAAGCAGAAAGTTTCTATTTGATATAAAAGCACAGCTCACTTCAAATCTCAAACTTTCTCACCTCTAAGAAACTGATGAAATTTAAATAGAAAAATTAGTTTTATGACTGATTAGAAGGGTATAAAAAAGTCAAATAAGTCCACAACAACTCCAGTTCGTGCTGTCAGAGAATTCATAATATTAATTTTGTCAATATGTCCTTTATATCAAAATCCTATGATTAATGGTTGTTTTGAAAATAAGTTTGGAGAACTGATCATGCAATTTTTCATGTGCTGAAGTGATTTGTAACTATTATATAAAGAATAGTCCACTGTAGCTCTAGACACTCCCTTAAAACACATTTTTATATAAAGATAGGTGGCAAGTGGAAGGGATTTAATCAGACAAATTGAATTCTCACCAAACCTTCTGATCTACCAACTGCTCTTATACTGTTAATGTATATAAAAATGGCCTTACTAAGCAACAAAGGTTATCTAGACACCAGGGTTTTGTAGAGAATATATTCTCAAATTATTTGTGACTGATTTTATCATTAGCCTGAAAAAGAGAAACAATATTTATGAAAGACAGTTTAAAAGACATTTCTTTGGAATCTAGATTTTATTTGTGGATCAAAGCTATGTTCTTGGGCCACATTATCTTAAAATCCTGTAAAATTACTTTTCCTAAGTTTGAGCTTGCTATTATACCCTTAGCTATAATGGAAAGTTGTTCACAAAATCCAGTCTTGTATTTATTGATCTTCAACAACTCATGTATTGAACACCCATGGGAAGAATTTTTTTCAGACCTAAGTACCAGGAAAAATAGTTAATATCCCCTGTGGAATTAGTACTCTACTTCTATATATAAATTATATAACAGATATATTTCCCTTCTTACCTTGGCCTCTAGGAAACTCAAGAATGAAATTTGCAGGCCAATTTTTAAAAAACTATGCAATATCCTGTGGTTTATGTATTTACATTCAAAATACCTTTACCTCTTATTTACATTTATCCTGTTCTTGTCGTTAACTTTGTGTTACTTTTATATTCTATAGAATTGTGTGATAGTCTTATAAATGCATAAATATAAAACTATTAATAGAAATGCAGTTGTTCCTAAGGAATTTATTTTACCCATAACACGTATGAGACTATTAAAGAAAAACACAAATCAGAAAGAGAAATAAACTTGAAGAACGCATCCTCAATAAAGATACTTTAAACTTCAAAGTAATAAAGTTCAAATTGAAGCTAGGTTATATACATACAGAGTTCCAATGAGAAAGAAGACATTTATAATAAATAACTGTATATAGCAATTATTTTAAATTTAAGAAAATGTCCTGACTTTTCTGATGACCAGGGTTTGTCCTTCACCTCTAAAATTCATTAGAATTAAAGAGAAAAGAACACAGAAGCAACCAGTCCTTGGCACGGCTTCTTATCCCGGAGCCCTCCTCTGTCAAGTGGGTGATTTAGACCCTAAAGTGTTCCATTGTTTTCTTTGTCTGAAATCATTCCGGATTAGTTGTGACTTGCTGGAACATGTTTCCCAGCAGTGACCCTGGGCTATCCCATTCACTTCCGACCCGCACCTGCTCTTTTCAAGTGTGGCACCAAGAGTGGCAGAGGCCTAAACAGAGGCGCGCTGGCCCGTTCACAGAGGCTATTCAGAGAACTGTTAGGGGAGGGGCAGTGGGCGGGATGGCAGCCCTTCAGAGAAGAAAGGAAAGTGACCCCTTAAATCAGAAAATGACCCTCTATTTGTCACTGGTTGTCTATGTAAATGTAAGGGAACCACCTCCTCCATAATATGCTTTGTGATACCATAAACGTTACATGGCCTAAAATGGTGCTTCTAAAAAGATTAGATGAATTATTGGTATTTAAGAGTAATCAAGTGACATGTTTAGATATACAGAAAGAGCATAAAATCTATTATATGACTGGTATTCATAAATATTTACTATGTGTGTTCTAAAAACACAGGGTAAATATATTTGGAGACATTTCTGTGTAAAAACATTTAATGGTAGCAAGGGATCTGCAGATGACTAAGTCACTGCCTAAGGTTTAGGATTCAATCATTCGATTTCTATTGAAATGTACTGTCATTTCTTCTAAACCATCAGTTCTACAGTAGAAACAGGACTAACACTGATATTTTATTTAATAACCTGAAAGTTATTAGAGGTTGTAAAATTAACCACTAGGGATAATTCATATATTTGTTACTTAGAACACAGCCTTGATCAGAAAATAAATCATAATTCATGTTGAGTATTTTTCTCCTCTAGATGAGAACTTATGCTTCAGCTTCTTCTACTAAATTTTTTGGGCCACTGATCTATTCCCAAGGAGAAAAACTGGTCCTGAGGCTTTTCCATCTCAAGGATGCTTGTAGGCAAGACTGCCCGCTGTACCATTGCTACTTTGAACTAAAAACTATTTGCCATTCAATTATTCATATTCAGCCCTTGTTTGAAAGTGAAAGCACTATGAGAAATAGAGCAGCAAACATGCAGACTGAGAAGGAAGAGGACCTTTTCAATAGTTACAAGGGAGACAGGCATCACAGAAGAATGAAGATATTTGAAACAAGGGATAGAGAGAATTACTCAGAAATCTTAATAGGAATGGACAGCATCTTGGTCTTCATATATTTAAAAAAGTTCAAAGAAATCCTGAATGAGCTGAGGCTTTCAGAGTAGGAACAAGCATGACACTATTTATTTATGGTGCTTTTTGTTTATCACCTGAGCTCTACTCTCCCTGTATCCTTCTCCACAGGAACTTACACCATTTTGCCTAAATTCCCTATTTTAAATTTCATTTACTTGATATTAATGCTTATTTATTAATATGCACACACTAGATTCCTATATTATTCAAAGTTCTTTTCACACAAATTAAAATTTCAACACTGCCATCAGTAAAGATTTATAAAGTACCTCTTTACTAAGGTATGTAGATTACCAAAATTTTACATAACTTTTTTAAAACTAAACAAGCCAAAAGCAGTTTCTGGAAAGATCTGCAAGTCTATATGAAGTGTATATCCACTACATATATAGCAAGTGGGTGCTGAAAATATGAAATACTGGGTACACAGGAAAACTAGTTCCTGTTCAGTTATAAGATACATTGAAATCTCTCATTTATCAAGTTTTTATATTTTCTTGACTAGAATACTAAAGAATCAATTTAATAATTAAAAAGCTCTGTTTTTTTTTTTTTAATTTAAAGGTTATAGACTGAAGTTTGTGCCCTCAAAATTAATATGTTGAAGCTCTAATCCCTAATGTGACTGTATTAGGAGGCAGGACCTTTGGCGATAATTAGAGTTGATGAGGCCATGAGGGCGGGACCTCTGTGATGGTATCAGTGGCTTTATAAGAAGAAGACAGATGTACTCTCGGCCATGAGAGAACACAGCAAAAAGTTGGCTACCTTAAAACCAAGAAGAGGATTCTCACCTAGAACCATATTAGCCAGCACCTCAACCTTGGACTTCCCTCTACAATTGTAAGAAATAAATGTGTGTTATTTAAACCACCCAGGCTGGGGTACTTTGTGATAGTAGTGCAAGAAGACTGATACAATTAGTTGTAAAATATTTTGAAAGGTAAAAAATAGATCACTGACAGTAAAATGAGGACAAAGATAAAAAGGAAAAAAATACTCTGGCCCTAGAAAGAATTTATGTTTTAAAATATACAATGAACATTACATTAAAATGCTAAAGATAAAAGAAATGTAAAGTTTATTTTGTTTGCCTTGTACATAAGTGTCAAAAATAACTAGCTGATTAAAGATATATTTTTCATATAATTTGAAATGAGTAGAAGTTACGGCAGAAATCGATAGAAAGTATATTTTACTGCTAAAAATAACAAAGATGACATTTTTACCTGAATATTGATGCAAGACACATGGGAAAATGGAGCATGATGTAAGAATCAATTAATGCATGCAGATGGAGCATAAATCACATTAATGTACTGAAATGCTCCTGTACCCTGAGTCTTTACTGAAATACTGGGCCCTATGCAAATATTTCTCTTCTGTCTGTATTTAGTTTCCTCCTCCCTGTTCCAACATCTACAAAACTTCACTATTTCACAAGAGCACAAATCTAAGAATTGTGCACCTTCCATCAGGATTGCAAGGTCCTTGAAGAATAAAATCACATTCTTCTCAGTTTGTGCTTTGCTCATCCTTTCTTTTCTGTCCCTGCTACCAGCTTCCCAAAGAGGTTGGAGACTCTTCTCTCCCAGGCTGGAATAATAAAGATAGTTCAGGATCTCAAACTGAAATGGGCTATAACTAACCATGAAAGAAATTATTAGATTTTAGAAAAGAAACCTTTTCATACATGTTTCTTCTGTCCCACACCTCCATCCTCCACCCTTACTACCTACAAACAAATGTCTCCCCATTGATGCTTTAATGAATTAATGAGCACAGAAGCCTGATGGTCAATTATAGTTAAAACAGTGCTATCATAATTTTCTATCTGGTACATGAGGGTTAAATGGGCTATATAAAATGGCCTAGAAATCTGTTTTACTTTTTTATAAGAAAATATATTGTTTGTTTTCAAAAGAATTCACTTACAAAAATACTTGCATTCTTGGAATCTTTTGTAAAATACCCTAGAAACCGCAAGCTACCTATCATTAAGTAAACAGCAGCTTTTTCCTGTTCAAATGGCAATAACCACTACAATAAGCATATTCAGCAAGGGGGGGAAAAGCACTATAGCAGTGAATGCCCTCATCTTACTCAACCAGATTCCCAATTCTTATTTTGTGCCACATTCTCCTACAGAAACTTTTATATCAAATGCAATTGCACATCATTAGAAATTCCAAAATATACAATACATTGGTAATTCATTTACACATGGAAAAGAGGGAAGAAATTAGCTATTGTTTCAAATTATATTTTAACATAATCATAACATCCTGAAGCCAAGGGAGTGTCCATTAAGAACTGGAAGTTAGCCTAAATACACAATGCAGGTTTGAACAGTAAAACAAAATGTAGTCCCACACCCATTTAAAGACTTTACATGCAAAAGTACCAAATCTACTGTTACTTGTTTCATTGTAAAAATATACTCAAAATTTGGCTTTTAACAATCATTCAAAAATTATATTCATCTAAGGCGATTGGATTAGCATCCTCTTCATACACACACTCAGGCACACAATACAATATGGATAAAGCGGAAGCAATTTAAAGATCTATATCATGTGGTTAAAGAATAGCTGTGACAGTTTAATTATTAATTATTGCACCTAAAATAGTACTTTGAAAAAAATATATCATTTCCAATGGCCATATGTCCTTTATGAAACATTAAACGTCCTTACTATGATGGCTAGTGAAGTAATCCATCTTTGTTAGACCTTTCCCAGGCTCATTTTTTTAAAAAAAAAAACAAACAATTCTAGTAAGTAATACTAACAAAGAGAAATATCTGTGAAATAGCTCTTGCAAATAAGTGTAGCATTCTCACCCTTCAAAAGTTAAAGTATTTTTTGGTGCTATCTCAATCACTCTCTCTCTTAAATGGGGCATTTTCTTGAATATTATTCTCCATATGAAATTTAAGATCAATGCTAGGTCAGTGGAGAGCAGTCTGAGTCAAAAACACATTTTTAGCAATATTGTTAGTTTTGCACAGCCAAATTTAATAAATTTTCTTCGAATTCACAAATCTTTTATTATGCTTGGAAGTGCCAAGAGTGGGCAAGTTTTATTTATAAGGTTATAAATATGGATATGATGATCCAACAATGAAAGTTACCATAAAAATATCAGGTTTCACAATTTTAAATTAACTCTTAATTCTCTAAGGCAGTCAGGTGTTCAGGAGGAATAACCTTAATCAAGAACTGGATTTCCAACAATATTTTAGACATTTTCTATTTTAAAACACCTGTAAACACAGAAATAGTAGTTTTCTTATTTTCTTACCTAGATGTAAATTAGAAGTAGCAAAGGTAATTAAAGTATGTTGAAACAGTATAAATTGTTTAGGTTCACAGTGAAGCATCCTCAGTTCAAATTTAAATCAAAGCTAATCTGTCCATCTCTAGATCTGCCTTTCCACTGGCAGGGTTGTCTTCTTTTTATAACAGGGAGGAAATACTGATTTTCCACTTCTAAATTCATGTTTATTCTACCGATTAGCAAATATTCTGTAAGTGTCATTGTATTTCACGATCAAAGCAGGAAGCCATGATTCTATTTTGTGTTGGCTTCCTTTGCCAGTGGCTAAATGGAGGTGTGACCAGCTAGAGAACAAGACAGTTTAGAAAACAAATTCCAGATGTTCTAATCACCACTTCTCTTCTCTGAGAGCAGAATTCAGAAAACTGTGAAAAGAAATTCAGTTTGGCCATTCATTTTTCAGAGTATTTTCCATTTCGCGTATGATTCATAAAGGGCAGAGTATCTGTGCTATCAGCAGCTCTAGGGCACATGAGAACTGCAGCAGGAAGCAGTGTAGGAGGCAGAGAGCACTCAGGCAGATTTCAGGGCATCGAAAATCACCAAACTTTAGGCTCACTTGCTTCTTAGGCTAATTTTCTTCTCAGGAGAAAAGAAAAGACTTACTTAAAATTAGTGTGAGGCCATATATAGTGTTCACCTTTTGCGAACAAGATAAGAATACATAAATTTACTACAAAGACAATATGTCATCTCACCTAAAGATGTGATATTCTAATTTTGTTTTCCATGAAGAAGAGGAATAAAAAAGGACTAAGAGAAGTCAGACAATAAGGATGGAAGATTACTTTTAAATCCCTAGTCTACTTTCATTTATTGACAATTATCATTTGGGCTGTCATTTCTAATCCCAAACATTTTAATACACCCTAGAGATGAATAAGGTTTAAATGCTCTTGTTGGGGTTATCTATTAATTCCAGTTTTTATTTATATCTTACATATGCTCTGATTTTTAAAAAAGATTTCCCAGGTGCTTAACTGCATTTCCATTTTTATATATGTATTCTATTGAAAAAGCCACATTTAGGTATATAATAGTATAAGTTATTATTTCTACTGGAGTGATCTAGTCTCTGCACCCCAGCTGCCTTCTAAGCATGAAGCTGGCCTACTTAGCTGACACACAAGGTTTGATACCTCACTCTTACTTGGTAAGTGGCCACAGACACTCTCAGCCTCAGTTTTTTTCCATCTGCAAAAAGCAGGTAGCAATACCTAATTTAATGGGTTACTTGGAATAATTATATGAACTAGTGTAAGTAAAAATAAGTAATCAGATAAGTTAAATAAATCTCACATGATATTCAGTGTTGTTATTTAAGTTTAATTATATACATGCAACAGGACATTGGGACATTGGGATCTTCAAGGATTAGGACAAAACAAGCAACATGAAGATGAAAAGTATCCTCGAACTCTGCAAATGTTTACAGAAAGGGCATCGTGGGTGTGCCTCATTGAATGACAGTAGAACACTTTAATTTTCTGGAAGTCCTTGAAAGAATCTGTAGGAGTAAGAGCAATTCCTCTCTTTGAGTCGTCATCTGCATCTAACAAACAGAAAGTGGAATCACTAACTTTTATCTGTGTGCTAACCTTATTTCCTTGGAGTAAAAGAAAAGCCTACTGAGAAAGTTAAGTATTCTCCCTGCTTTCTGTGTAAACCTGGAGTTGAAACAGAGTTGAAGTTTGACAGACTCTTAGGGATTTTTTAAAGCGCAGGTCTTAGGACTACATCATGAACAACAGATTGCCAACTGGCAAAGGAATGAACAGCAAAGATGCAAAATACTACTACTTCTAGAAAAGGATTTATTGAGCAATTGCTATGAATGTGTACACTTTCAGAGATCTCAAGAAGCCCACCCCACCCCCAGAAACTCCTATACAAACTACGTGTAAGACATCTTTTTTTCCTGATGTGTTTTTAATTATAAAACAGCACACATACATGTGAATACGTATAAAACTATGTATCCACTGCAGAAAATGTTAATTACTGAATAGGTTAACAGTTATAAAAGTTTATTAAAAAATAAACTTTTTAATGTTTATCATAGAAATTATATTCTTTTGAAAGAAGTGTTCTTTTTCATGCTATAGTAACTACATTTACTACAGCTGGTTTCAGTTAAGGTTGATGCTATTCTGACAATCACCTCTTTTTCTGAGAGAGAGACAGAGACAGACAGACAGACAGACAGACAGACAGACAGAGACAGAGAGACAGAGAGAACCAGATAGCTATACTTTTAGTCAAGACAACTGGCCCATTAACAAATGTCTCCATCAATATCTTACCATCTGCTGTTTGCACTGTACTTGTCAATATTGAGCATCATTCACAGTTCATAGAACCATATAAAATCTCAAAGCACAGGGTACCAAGGTGAAAAGAAAAAGCCAAGAGGGTTTTTAAAAGAGGGTTTTCAAATCTGAAACATTCAACATTCAACTATATAATTAGATGAAACAAGTCATATACTCTCCATGCCTTATGTGTCGGGAGGAAATCCTCATAATTTCTAACAGTATATTGAATAAGATTGGCAAATTAAACACTTCTCCCTCTGAATCACCTGCCTTTTTGCCCACTCATCTAATTCTGAAGGCTCTGATTATTCAGATTAATCTGCTTAAATTCAAAATTCAGTGAAATTTTAATTATTTATTTCATAAAGGGATACTAATATTATGGCAAGCTGAGACAGGATAGAGCACAAAAATACTTGGTCTTTAGGTACCTTAAATGTTTTTACACATTTTTTTCTTAAATTCTGTATTGTTTCTTTTCACAGATCAAAATAAAACAGAAGTAGGAATTGTTTGCAGAGTTCATGTGAACTTGGTGGTCTTTCAAGGTGGGATTTAAAGGGAGCTGGAAAAAGTAACTTCTTTCCTGCCTGTAATTAGTCATCCCTTGTTTTATATATACTTTCTTTCCTTTCCTAAAATGTTTTTGTATTTTAAAATACTCTTGTGAGGGGTGACATGTTAAATTACTGCTTATAATTAATGAATTTATTAAGAGTGAGAGAATAAATAAAACAATCTATGAACACTAAGTGCCTGAGGAAGAAAGTTACTGGACTCTATCCCATGTCAATGCAAATATTCTAATGATAAATGTTTCCCCTTGGATTTAAATGGCCAGGTGCCTCTATAAGTTATTAGGAAATAGTAAAGACAAGAAATAAATTTACTAGTCCTTGCTTTGAAAGATAATGTTCTTTCCTTCCTAATAGTAATCTAAAAGTGACTGTATTACCAACGATTTAGACTGTATTATCAATGATTTCCATGAATTGTAAATATGAAGTAATAGGTAATCAGCTTTCCAGCTCAGTCAAGAAAGATTCAAATAAAAAAAATGACAGACTACAGAAAATGAAAGGAGCAATGACACTTAACTTACCTTGAAACAACATCTGCATGTAAAATTTTTACCTATATACAGACATGTACTATTTTAATAAAGTAATAGAAAGGAAGGTCATCTTGCAGTGGGAAAATGCTGAATCCTTACATGGAGAACAATGCTAATTATATTCTTGAATATAAAGGATGTATAATCCATGCTGAAGGCTATGCAGATGTATTCAAGTTATGCAAGGCCTCAAATAATAATGTATCTATATTAACAAAAATACACACAAATAAAAAGAGGAGCTAATAAGATATACTTTTAAATTAGAAAATGAGATTAAAAATAAAATTTAATCACCTGGATTTTTACTTCAATGTAATAAGCAAATAAACAAACAAACAAGGTATATATTCTTAAATTATTTTAATATAATAAAAACTAAGACTTGAAAAATTTTTTTCCAAAATGTAAAATCCATCTATAAGAATTTCTGCTAACAACTGAGTTCTCTTGGGCATAGTTACCTAGTGTTACACTGTATTCATACTAAAGTTTTCATTTGTGTCTTATGATATAAAAAAGACTAAGAAAAATAATTATAAATATTTATTCTGATATTCTAAGTAATAGGCATTTGAGTTAGTAATATATACTATATATATTTAATTTATATGCAATTTTTATTTATAGATGATGATGATAGATAGACAGATAGATAGATAAAGGGAGAAGGAGTGAGGGAAAAGGGAGGGGGAGAAAAAGAGAGATTGAACAATTATCAATAATCAAGATCACTTGTCAGTTAGTGTGCTTCACAGACATGCAGAGCAGTGTACCTTATATGCAGAGCAAGACTAAGGAACTGTTACCAAAGAAGTAACATGTATCAAGTTTATTTGAGGATTGTTTGATTTTGTTTATTGGTTGGTTTATTTGTGTTTAATTTCCTAGAATCCTTTCTTTTGGAAACAAAAATTCTCAAAAAAAATTTCAGGCTACCATTAATATTGAGCATATTACAAAAGTTCCTAAGCCCTTATGATATTATACTAGTACGGACCCAGAGACTTACCAAATTAGTTTTACATTTGGGGTAGAAAAATTACACACTATCCATTACATTTAATTAACTAGAGTTATTGCATATAAAAGCATGAAGAGGAAGAAGAATAAAAAGGAAGAGAAAAATCAAGCCATAACACTGATGTTTGAAATTACTAGCCTCCAAATGATGATAAACCCAACCATCAGAAGTAAAAGCATCAAAGGCTGATGATTTTCTGTGAAAGGAGACCAAAAACAGGATAAGTAGAACAGGAGTTCTTAAACAAAGAGGTTCAAGGCCACTTCCAACCTTTATTAGGAGAAAGTACAGAAAGCCATTGCTCTCTTCTCACTAAGTTTGACTAAACAGAACCAATCAGCAGATACTAACACGCTTTTCTAGAACAGAAAAGCTTTTCCAGCCCTTCTCCAAAACACTAGCTCTTTTGAACAATCTACACTCCACTGTCTTTTAAACTTCCTTCACCCTCAGACACAATAATAGAAACTGATAATGATAATGATAATAAGTGATACCAACAAGTTGCATTTCCAATTTGCCAGAAACTATTGTAAATGGTCTACTTTCAAAGCACCCTATAGGTAGATAACAGTCATTCCCTCTGCAGAAGTAGTTAAAAACAAAACAAAACAAAAATACAACTATTAATGACCCAGCAATTCCACTTTTGGGTATTTACCCAAAGAAATCCAAAACACTAATTCAAGGAGACATATGCACTCCTGTGTTCATGGCAACATTGTTTACAATAGCTGAAATGTGAAAGTAGCCTAAATGTCCACCGATAGTGAAATGGCTAAAGAAGATGAGGTACACATATACAATGGAATATTACTCAGCCAAAAAAAGAATGGAATCTTGCCATTTATAACAATATGAATGCACCTAGAAGTTACTATGCTAAGTGAAATAGGACAGAAAAAGACAAATACCATATGAGTTCACTTATACATGCAATCTAAAAATCGAAATAAATGAACAAACAAAACAAAAGCAAACTAATATACATACACAGAGAACATTTCAATGGTTGCCAGTTGGGAGGGAGACTGAGAGGATGAGTGAAAAAGGGGAAAGGATTAAGATGTACGAATTGGCAGTTATAAAAATAATCACAGGGATGTAAAGTAAAGCATAGAGAATAAAGTCAATAATATTTTAAGAAATATGTATGGTGCCAGATAGATACTAAACTTACTAGGGGTTCACTTTGTAAGTTATATAAATGTTTAATCACTATGTTGTACACCTGAAACTAATATCATACTGTATGTCAAGTGTAATCAAAACTTCAATTTGCCAGGGACAACAGTAAATGGTCTACTTTAAGAGCACTATAATTTATTCATTTATTTAATAATTTATTTAAAAACAGAAAAGAAAAAAGAAAAATATTTTGAAAGCCTATTACATGTAGGGCACTATTCTAGACATTAGAAATAGAATATTGAACAAAAAAGATAAAATACTACAATTGTGATAGACGGTACGATCTAGTAAAGTGAGCTACAGAAAGCTTAAAAGATAATTGCCTGGCATTGCACTCGGAGACAGTGACAGGGCCCCGGTAAGCGGTCTGACTCCAGGACCCGTTCCCTTATGCCACGTGCCTTGACGCTAGGGATATAAAAGCATACCTGCCAGGGCTCATGCACGGCATTCTGCTTTACACATTTTAGATTCCTCCACTTAATATTATATTAGTAGTAATTCAAGGTAATACAGTTATATCTTTTAAAAACACCTATGCACAAAACTCTTGTTAGTATGCAAATAAAAAATGTTTATTCTAAAAGTGCTTGAGGAACTGAAGTGAATATTATGTTGCTCATTGATATGAAATAGATGGTTACAATTAATAAATAGCGTATTTGAGTACAGTTAATAGTGTAAAGAAAGTTAAAACAGCCTGCAGGTCTGCCCCGGCCCGCGGGACCTAGTTATTCGTGGGGGCGGCGAGGAGGATCCAACCTGAAAGAAAATGGGCGAGAAAAAGGAGCGGAGGCAAGACAAAGTTCTGATCAAGCCTCTAAGTTTATTTTTCAAACAAATGAATTTATACAGTGGAGACAAAGGGGGGCAGGTCTCCTAGGTGGACGGGTGTTTGGCACGATCTTATTGGCTC